>KE506266.1:8183-32808 GCA_000441515.1 Elaeis oleifera
AAAAGGAAGTTGAGATTTACCTCCTTTGAGATTTTAGCTCTTTCAATACTATTATTTCCCATGATTATACCTATTTCGAAAAAATTGTATTGTTTTAACGAGAAAAAAATTCAATTCAAATTATATAAGAATATACCTCAATAGTATAAATAGAGACACTGTGAGTCAATTTGTTAACTTATGAATGAAAAAAAAAAAGGATGTAGATCTACTTTTGTCCTTTTTTTATTTTTTAGATTTTTTTAAAAGATTTGAATTGACTAGATTGCAAGATTTGCTTTTCCTCGACTAGATCATCTAGCAAAATGACTATCTTTCTATGAACTATGCAAAGTTTGTCGTGCTTCTCACAACCTCCTAAATTCCTGAATGCTTCTCTATCCATACATATGGAGCTTCACTATTTTATGGTATCTCCTCAATCCTTGTCATGATTGTTTTCCTTTCATTGTTTACTTTGGGTATGTTGTTTTTCACAGTGCTTCTTAAATCATCCAAACCATTCTTCAGAAGAACATAATCTAAGTAAATTGTCCTCTAAATATCGAGGCTAACTACCTTTCTTCTTATTTCACTTAAAAATACCATATCTTGGTAGTTGGAATGGTGCCAATGAGCCCAAATTTCTCAATGATTCATGCTTTTCACAAAGACATCTTCCACCATGTCTGTAGGATTCATTGAAAATTTGAAATTTCTGTTTCATAAAAGATTTAATTTTAAGTGGAACCTTATCTCCTTCCATTTAGATATTTTGAAAGTTTTTAAATTTTTTTTTTCTTTCATTCTTTTAGTTCCACGTTGAATGTGTAAAAGTAAGTTCTCTTTCTTTTATAGAAGGCCTTAAAATGAGTTACATTGCTTTCGGACAGAGCCTTTTTCCGAACAGAGCCTATAAAAAGGCTCTAGGTCTATGGTCTTGAATAATCACATCACATGCTAAGCTCAAGATAGAGAAAGCACTTCCCTATGCTTTTCTACTTATTCACCATTCTCTTTCTTTTTTGGCAATCTTTTATCCTTGAGGATCTTATTGCCATAAATCTGTATTTGGAGGGAATTATGTTCTTAGAGATGGTTTTTTATGGATGTAGATTATATTTTTTGTGTAAAAAAATAATTAATCTTTTTTATAGTACGAATTATTGGATTGTATTTTGCATAATTTTTAAAACATAATGCCTATTTCATAATTTATGCTGATGGATAAAAGATAGACTTAGAAGTATTTTAAAAGTTTGTGTAAAATGTGATTACGTGGTCCATGCCGTGAAGAAAGATTAATTATTTTTTTATACAAAATATACAATCCGAACTCATTTTTGACATCACACGTCTTGATCAAGGGAGCCAACTTTTTCTACAAGTATAGCATTATTCTAATAGCACACAGTTTCCAATATACCAATAATTCTTTTAGATAATTTAAATCTAAGCAAATTTGGATAAAGTATTGGTTGCCATAACTATTAGCAAAATTAATATGTTCCTAGGAGAACGATCTACATTATAATAGGATTGTAGTAATGGTGTCAACAAAACATTGGAGGCTGACCAACGATGTCCATGAAGAGTAGAATGACCATACATACAAGGGGCGCATGATGGCTTCACGTGAGGGTATGCATACATAATTGGTGAAGCCTTTCACAGACCAAAGATGCTCGAGTACGTGCATGCGAGGCAATCTGACCAACTCGCACGTGGCACGTGGACAGTTGACGTCCCTCGTTTTAAATAGTTAGCACATGTTGACTTATTACGTTCCAAGTAACGGTATAATGGCGGTTATATCGGTCTTCGCCTACTTCATTATTTCATACACACACGCGTATGTATGTATATAGATATGTAAATATATGATAAAGAGAGAAACACAACAGCTTTTCATTTAATATTGATTATGATAGTCCATTATTTTAACTTCCTCCTTTTGTCCAATAAATATTATTTTAAATTTTTTATTTTTTTTCAAATAATTGTACAGACCAAAATATCTTCTTTTATTATCCATTATTCTTTGTTATAATATTACTATTATACTCACTATAATAATTTTATTTTAATATTAAAAAGTTTGAAATGCTACCATTGAGGTAAATTATAGTCAGAAAAAATTACAACGGTATTCTTTAAATTTTGATCTATTTATATTTACACTCTAAAAAAAAAAATTTAAATAGACACCAAAATTTTAAAAAAATTACAAAGAGGCTCAATCAACTGTCTCTAACTTAACAACATTAATAAAAAGATGAAATAACTAAAATACCCTCACTTCACACTTCACAATGAATTTTTTTGATAATTTTCTCTTTATTCATTTGAATACTTTTCGAGTCCTCACGGATGCCCATCTCTTTCCCACTCTCCTCGCTGCCACCTCTCGTCGATCTCCGTCATCATCTTCCTCCCAATTGTCACCGTTATCGACCTTCTCTCACCAATCTCCCTCAGTTGCTTTCATTTCCACAGATCATCGAAACTAAGACGCCGACCTCCTCCTTGCTTTTCTCGCCACCATCTTCCGTCGGTCTCTACTGTCGCCTTCCTCTCCATTGTTATTGGTATTGGCCTTCCCCTCTAATCTCCCTCAAATATATTCCTTCTCATGGATCTTCGAAAAGAGAGACGCCGACCTCCTCCTTGCTCTTTTCGCTGCCACCGTCCGCTAATCTCTATTGTCATCTTCCTCCCATTGTCATCAGCATTGGCTTTCCACTCCAATGTCCCTTAGGTGCTTTCTTTCCATAGATCTCTGAAAAAAGAAAGAAAGGAGAAAAAAAATCAATTTATGCAGAAAAGATCATGCCTTTTAACTTTTCCACCGTTCCTTAATTTTGTTAATATTTTATTTTTTTTGATTTTTTTTTATTCTCAAAAGTCTCAATCGGACCACGTGTCGAGCTTTGGTTATGTTAAAATCAAAAATTTTTAAAAAATATTTATAATATTTCATAAAATTTAATCTTTCAGATGACCTCATAATATTGTCTAATGAGATGGTGCTTTTTTATAATTTTTTTTAAATTCTAAGACCCATTTGAATTTTTTTAAGATCCAAATATAATAAATTAAATTTAAAGATATCACTGTAATTTTTATAAATATTATAATGGTGATAGCGGTTAAGGTGAAGGCCCATCATAATAGATAATGTGTTATCTAAAATCTAGATTTTATCTTTCCAAAAAAAAAGAATTCTTGATTTAGTTTTTTATGTTGGTGCTGGATCACTCCATGTCACCGAAAGGCAAAAGTATGGTGCATTATCAGCTATGGTGTTGTAAGAGGTGTAATTGAGCTTGAGCTTATCTGAGCTTGAATGTGATCAAGCTCCACATTAACTTTTTTTTGACGCATGAAGTTTGTGAACAAGATTAGCTCATTTATCATATTATTAAGCTTAATTTGGAATTGAATTAAAGATAAATCTATTTTGATAAGTTTGATAGTCTTCACTTTTTTTTTAGAAGCAATAGTCTTAAATCTAAGTTGAAATCAGCTTAAGCTTATAACAAACTCGATGCAAGCTCACTAAACATGAATTACCATTCAGGCTCATCAGTTCTATACTCGGTTGTTCTTTTAATTTTTCTTAATTGAAAGATGAAGGGCAGTCACTACATTTAGTATAACAATTGATTATATATGAACACATAAAGCATTCATGCTGGAATATATTAAAACATATTTTGAGTCTTATCCTGCAAAGCATGATCTACTTGGGTTTACTTCCAACTTTGCTTGAAGTTCAAGTCTAAGGTTCAAGCTTGGTTTAACCATATATATTTGATCCAAGTTTGATATAGCTTATTTTGAGCCAAGATTAAGCTAAGCTTGAGCCACTCATATTAATCAATTGGTAATTCTATTTAGGTCAGATGATGTGCATTTCAGCCAGAGATTTTCAAAAGCATGATCGTGGCCATATTGATGGGCGGCTAGTTTTGAGATAAACCATAATCCTGGATTATCTTTACTTAAATAGAAAGATGAGTGTTGATCCAAAATTGATTTTGATGAATACGAAATATTTGAATATTTTTTTATACTAATAGATTATTGAAGTTCATATTAAGAATATCTGAGGAAGCTACTGTCACTCTTAGCAAGTATTTCATCAATGCCAAGTTATAAAGTATAAAAAAATAGATGGAAAAAGCCATATCATGAGAAATCAAATGAAAAAGGTTAAGAGCTGACCCTAAGTTCAAAGAGTCAAATCTGATATGTAAATATAAAATGGCATAGTTTGAAAGTCGACCTCTACTTTTGTTGAGTCGACTCTCTCAAATAGATAGAGAGTAAAATTTTTCAGTACTAGCCTCGAGTCGATCCTTAGTCTTGAGTCGATTCTTTCAGAAAAAATAGAGAATCATGTTCTTCTGAGCAAACTTTGAGTTGATTCCTACTTTTACAGAATTGACTCATAGTTAGTTCAAAACAATCTTTACTTGATCTCGAGTCGACTCGACTGCGGTTAATAACTTTTATGGCTAGTTCTGCATAAATTTTAGAAATATACAAATTGAGTTTAATGGCTAGTTTTGGTTTCAATAGCTAAAAATGGCTTTTTGAATATATATTTTAAAAGATTGTAAAGGCTACCAAACAAAGAGAAGAGCTAAGAAAAAGATAAAAACAAAAAGAAAATTCAAATACATTAAGTGAGTATTTAAGAAAGAGTTTCAAGCTTTCAACCATCAAATTCTTAAAGCATTCAAGTGATTTTGAATGCATTGATTGTCAAGCTTTTTGGATACAATCTTCAAGAGCTTCATTATCTTTTTGATTGGTTCTTTTAGGAGTTTTTATTGTGTTATCTATTATATTCTAATTCTATATTATAAATAAGTTTCAATTGGGATTGAAATATGAAAATAGGTCCATCCAAGCCTTGAATTGAAGTATGCCTATTTTGTGAGTCTAGAGTTAGCTTGTGGATATAGTTTTGGTTGATTCTACTAAAAAATCAATTGGGTTTGATTGTTAGTTAGGAAAAATAATCCAGCTATAATCTGAGAAAAAATCATAATGAAATTCCCAAAGATGGTTTGAGAAATAGATATAGGTGCTAAGTTTGATGCTGAATCACTATAAAATTCTTTATATTTGCTTGTGTCTTATTATTTACTTTTTATTTCTCACTGGTTGCACCTTTACATTCTTGTTTGTCGCATAGCTCTCACTCACATCGTTTCAATTAGCTTAATTATTATATACAACAAGTTTTAAATTTTTTAAAAATCTAATCCATTCCGTCCCTTAAGTTGTTTAGCTGGGCAACAGTGAAATAATGGCAAAGATCAAAGATATGAAGCACTAAATTCTTGGCAACATCAATGTAGCATTTAAAGGCATTAGATCGAATGTTTAATACCATGTCCCTTTTTTTTTGGTCCATTAGTCAAATGATCTTAAACAGCTTAGGTTCTAGACATTGCATTGCTAATCTTTTTTGTCACACACACACACACACAATTTGACCCACTTTCACATAGTAATGTTGTCAACCTCAAAGTGGAAGCATTTAAGACGTAACTGATAAACAAATACCAGATTCCACATAAACAATATCGTGTGAACATTGGCTTAATCCAGGAAAAAAATTTCTCATTTGATTTCTTCTGGCCACCTAATCAGTAATCAACGCATGCTTTCTTTTACCTTAATTTCCTTTATTTCGGAAGGAGATGGAAGATTGAGTAGTGGGATATACCACATCTAAGTACTCGGAGAAACACATTCAAGTTTCAAAGAACTTAGAACTTCCTTGGTTTGGAACAATTTAGCAACCAATGTGCTGTTTCTTGATTCAAACCTATAATCAGCATGCAAAAGGATCAATTTGATCGCTTGTATATATATATATAAAGCAACCTCATGTTTTATATTTTTCCCCGTATACAAACTAATTGGCAGAATAATATGCTATAAGATGATATACGATAGACTATCAAACTACTAAAATGCAAACTTATATGCAATAATTTACATGAATTCTCGGAGTGTCTATTGGTTTGGTGGTGGTTAGTGGCGCCAAGTGCTAAGCCACTAAGTAGACCACAATTCAATATCCTTTTTATTGTTTCCTGATGTAACAGGAGGCATAGCCATCCAAATTTTAAATTTATTACTGAAACTTAGCAAAGAGAAGCAGACTTAATTATGTCAAGGGGAGGGAAACTACAATAGAATACAGTTTCCCACAACATTATTGAAGAAAGATGAATAAAAGACCAAATCAAGCGGAAAACTGGAGATGCAAGCATAACCGAAGCACAGTGGATATGCTTATTATGCTCTACCAAAGCTTTCTGTTCCAGAGGGCGGCTATACATATTGTCACTGTCCACAATATATTCCCCCAATCTCTATCCTTACTAATTACACACTATAATACCAAGGGCAGGCATCATGAGAGTCTCCTTCTCTCCCTTGAACCCCTCCAAAGCCCATTCTCCAAGCATCCAATTCTTCCACCCACCAAGCGCTCAGCTAAGATGCACCTCCCACCAAGTCCATCACCACCACAGCTCCACCCTCACTCCCACCCACCTCCACACCCTTCTAACTACCACCACAAACAACCATCCCAACCCAAACCATGCCACACAAATCCATGCCCAGCTCATCACCACCAACTCTCTCCCCATCCCCCTCCTCCACACCCAGCTTATCAACCTCTACGCCAAGTCCGGCCAGCTCCCCCAAGCCCTCCTCACCTTCAAACCACCAAAACACAGCAACATAGTCACCTGGACCTCCCTTATCACCCACTTGGCCCAATCCCACCAACCATTTGAGGCCCTCTCACTCTTTGCCCGATTAAATAGGGAAGGCCTCGGTCCCAACCCCTATACCTTTTCCGCCATCCTCCCTGCTTGCGCCGAAACACGCTCCGTCTTGCATGGCTCGCAGGTGCATGGGATTGCATGCAAGCACGGCGTCGACGCCGACGTCTTCGTTGCGAGTGCGTTGGCTGATATGTATGCTAAATGTGGTGATATGAACGCATCTGAGAGTGTGTTTGATGAATGCCTCAGAGAAACCGTGTATCGTGGAATGCCATGATAGTGGGGTTTGTGAGAACAAGCTTTATGACAAGGCAATATGGATGTTTCGGGCTTTGCTTATGGATGGATCGGTGAGCCCAGATCAAGTGAGCATTTCTAGTGTTTTGACTGCCTGCGCAAACTCTGGGGGATTGGGTTTCGGCCGACGAGTGCATGCGCATGTGGTTAAGCTTGGATTGGAGTCGGTAGCTTATGTCAAGAACTCGCTAATGGATATGTACAGCAAATGTGGGCGGTTCGAAGAGGCTTTGGGGTTGTTTGATATTATGAATGAGAGAGATGTTGTCACTTGGAATACCATGATGATGGGCTGGGTCCAAAATGATCACTTTGAAGAAGCTTGCAGCTGTTTCCAGGCGATGATGAGAGAAGAAATTCTCCCTGATGAGGCTACCTTTTCGACAGTCCTCCATGCTTCAGCCAGCCTAGCAGCATGGGGCCAGGGGGCTGCAATTCACACCCTGATCATAAAAAGCGGGTTCGGTAACAACCAGTGCGTCGGGAGCTCCTTGATAACCATGTATGCCAAATGTGGCAGCTTGGATGATGCGTATCGATCGTTTCAGGAGATGAAACACCATCAAAGTGTGGTATCGTGGACAGCCATGATTGCAGCCTTCCAGCAGCATGGGCATGGTAACCGTGTCATCGAATTGTTTGACAGGATGTTGGAAGAGGGGATGGAACCAGATTACATAACATTTGTTTGCGTTCTTGCAGCCTGTAGCCACAATGGGCTTACGGAACAGGGATTCAGATACTTCAAGTCAATGTCTCAGGTTCACAGTATGGCACCGGGGAATGAGCATTATGCTTGCATGGTTGATATGCTTGGCCGAGCTGGCCGTTTGGCTGAAGCAAAGCAGTTCATTGATACGATGCCGATCAAGCCTGATGCTTCGGTATGGGGAGCTCTGCTTGGAGCTTGCAGTAAGAGCAGAAATCTGGAGCTGGGAAAAGAAGTTGCTGAGAGATTATTTGAGATCGAACCAGATAACCCTGGAAACTATGTGCTTCTTTCAAACTTGTATGTGAGACATGGGAGGTTGGAGGAGGCCAAGGAGGTCAGGAGATTGATGGGGTACAATGGCGTGAGGAAGGAGACTGGTTGCAGCTGGATTGATGTCAAGAACAAGACGTATGTGTTTACAGTGCACGACCAATCCCATCCGAGGACACGGGAGATTTATGAGATGTTGCGAAGGATGGAGGAGCTGGTGAGGGTGAAGGGATATGTGGCTGACATCCAGTTTGCTGTCAATGATGTAGGAGAGTACAAGGAGCAGAGTTTATGGTATCATAGTGAGAGGCTGGCACTGGCATTCGGGCTGATAAGTTTGCCCATGGATGCACCGATCCGGATAAAGAAGAACCTTAGGACTTGTGGGATTGCCATACTGTTATGAAGCTTGCTTCTGGGATCTTCAGTCGGGAGATTGTATTAAGAGATACAAACCGCTTTCATCGGTTTGCCGGTGGATTATGTTCTTGTGGGGATTACTGGTGAAAAAAGAAGTGAATCTGGATGTGCTCACCCTGGATGCCAAGAAGGCATAATTGGGGGATGAAAGTTAGATCGTTCTGCGATCCAGCAACAAATTCATATATGGGAAAGAAGTAACAAAAGGAAGCAAGACCGGATAAATCCAATAGATAGAGGTGGCTGTATATGCTGCAATGAGGACCACCACAGTCTGAACATCACAATCTGAAGTTTTTCTATACACAGACCTTTGCCCTTGCTCTTCTTCCAAGTATTCTTAGCTAATTTCAAGCAGGAAGCAATTATCTAGCAGTGGAACATCATCACAATGGGTAAGGATTCTAAAATTATCCACCCATATAACTATGTAAAATTGACAATTATCTAAGCCAGTTATATTCACAGCCAGCTGCCCAATTTGGCAGCAGGGAATCTTTCTTGCAAACAACAGTTTTCTTATGACATTACAGAGTATATTTGTGAGTCCTAGGTCATGTAAAAACAGCAGCATCGCCTTGTGAAGCTCAAATTGGTAGGACATCCTTCAGCTTATGGTGTGCAGGTGTCCCGGATTCCTGGTATCATTGTTCGTGCAGCTCAGCAATGGGGTGGGAATAGTGTATTTGGAAGCTGTCTTCTTTCTGAGCCCTGTTTTTGTTTAATCTGTACAAGATAGAATAGCCCAAAAATAAGTACCAATCCTGGCTTAAAGCGAACAGGAGAATTGCATAATAAACTTTACCGATATCCTATAGTTAGGAGTGCAGGGCGTTTGCCCTGTGATCTCACCCCTCCAAATGGAAAATGAAAGCTTTGTATTCTGGGGGTGCTTCCTTCAATCTTCAATTCTAGGTAATTCCAACAGGTACTGTCTCCCTCCCTTGCTTTATTTTGTGTGTACGTGAGTACGTGTGTGTGTGTGTGTGTGTGAGAGAGAGAGAGAGAGAGAGACTAACCTGTAACAGCCAGAGAGAGAGTAACCTGTAGCAGCCTGGTAATAAGCCACAGGATGCTTGAACCTTGGAATCCAGTTTCGTAAAAGGAAATCTGCGGAGGGTGAAAGGAATGGTAATGTTGTATGTAATTGATATTGAAGTCATTATTCTCAACTAAACCTATGGATATATGCAGGTGGTACACTAAAAAGTCTTCTCTTAGAGTGAAACGGCAGCCAACTATCCTACACAATTCTATATTATTTCTTGGAAGCCACCATCCCTCTCCGTTTCCTCGAGACCAATTTTGATCATAGTGTAATAGATGGAGATGTTTTTTTGTTGAGCTGGCTTTCTTATTCGAAGTACTAGTGGTGTACTGATAGATGGTAATAGGTGGCGTCGGGATTTTTGATACAACGGTTTCAATGATGCAATTGTGTGGCCTAGGAAGGATTGAATTATGCTATGTACACATTGAGAGCTTCACAAATGTGTTTAGAATGAGACTAGATGATCGTTATTAGATGGCTTTCTGATCCATCTTATGCTGATGGAAGTCTCTATTCATTTTTACAAGATTGTTGAAGAATGATGTATCCATTGCTATCTTTTAAAGTTTTATATATTTATAAAGAACCTAACAGTGCTACCATATGGCTTTTCATGCAGCAAACCATATCAGCTCTATCTTTGGGATTTTTCAGCTAATCTTTCTGTTCAGTTCTTAAATATTTTCTTTCTGATTTTTATAGGTATATTTATTCTTGATTGATTTAAGTCATCTGTTTATTCCAAAAAAATAGAGTTGGAAAAATTATTTGATAATAGAGGAAAAATCAGATCTTTGAGGCCGAATCGTGAAAAAGGCATCGGTCTTTCCCCCAAAATGCTGAGCTTCTTTGACAACATATAATGATGTCCAATGTCCTACTTACAAATCAAAACAACACTTGTCCATAGGCACATTCCATATGTGCGGTTAATAGACTCATCGATCATTTAGCTCTCCTCTTGCATCAAGAGCTCCAACTTCTTGATTTGACAATAATGGGCTCACAAGTACCACCATTTTCCCCATTCATAGAAAATATTTATTATAATTTGGTACTCTTGATTAAGTAAATTTTATGACTAGCTCATAAATAAGTTCATGCTGGTCTCCTATTCTTTATACCTAAATGCTCAAGGTATGCTTCCTAATATACAAGCCTTTTGGACTGCATGGAGAAAGGATTAATCTGGCTAAGATTCTAGAAAGGGATAGATCCAATTGGCTCTCTCCATCATGTGACACATATGGTACGAGCGGAACTCCAGAATCTTCTTGAAAAAAAATGACGGTAATTTTGATTCGTGTAAAGCTTTGTATGCATTCTCTTATTGGAGTAATCTATGCTTCGAAAATGTTTTAGAAAGCCACAAAACTATTTCGAGCAAGTTGTCCCTCTTACTGTAACTGTCTCCTCTTCATTATACCATTCCCTCCTTATTCCATCCGTAAATTTCCTCTGGGAGAAGTTTCTCACCTCCTCCACTTTCCCTTAAAAAAAAAAAACCCAAGTTATTCCATCAAAGTGGGTATGACAATGTTGAAAATTTGTATAGTTGGCAAGTAATACAAGGTACATAAGTAAAGTCATCACCCCCAACCGAACCCCCACAGACATGCAGGGCTTGTCGCTTAGGACTACAGAATGTCAACAAGGGAAGATAGATGGGTGCAGGATGCTGATGGCATGTGGTGATTGAAACAGGCAGTGTGCATTGCCTTGTACAACCTAAGGCCGACAAAATGAACTTTAGATGTGAAGTTACATCCATCATGTTGGATTCCTTGAGCCTCATGATGTGAAACTTTGGAATAGTATGCTAGTTGTTGTATATATTTGCGTAATAATTGCCCTCATGAGTCTTTTTGCTTCGATTCTCTCTCAATTTTCTAGTAGACACTTCCTTTTTGGCCGCTAGGTTGAAAGCTTTAGACATCAATCTTAACAAATGGCATTCCTTTTTGGCCACGTAACTTCAGCGTATCCAAGGCGCCATTCCCTGCTCACCGCAAAAAAAAACAGTCATTTCTTGGGCGGAAAAAAAAAATCTTTAGAGAGAGAGAAAAAAAAAAAAAAAGACAAGAAAACAATAGCAGATACTAGAGAAGATTGACTGAGAAAATCCAAATTACTTATTTTAACATGTTCTGCTTCATTGCTGCCCTTTTGCTCGCTCTGGTTTTCTTGCAAGAAACACATGGGAGTTGCAAGCTATTGTGTGAAAGATTGGAGTCCTGATCCTCTACCGTCCATCTTCCGCACCGCAAGAAGAGCTTTGGATGCTTGGACTGCTGTCGTATTGCCCACCTCTGAAATGGAGGGCTCTCGCACATCCTCTATCCCGAGTTTTTGGCAACTATTCACGTATTTGGCGTCTCCACTCTACTCGATGCTCTCCATTGCTGAGATGAATGAGCGCTATCCATTTCTGAGATGGATGACATGGTGGTGATCGACAGGATCCATGCTCAAAAGAACATGGCATATACGAGAGGAACCAATGATCTGTGGATATGAACTGCTGATTGTCAAAGCATGGGAATAGTCATAAGTATCATGTTGAATGTTTTATCTGTATTATATGCACGCACAGAGACACCCAAATCTTTTATCGTACAAAATAGCAGGAGTAGAATTGAAGGGTATTTTTTGAGTATTTCATCTCTTTATACTCAAAAACTCAGGACCAAGTCCAGTCTGGCCCCAATCAGGCTAAAATGTATTTTTGGGCCTCGCCAAACCATTGGGACCCGTTCATATGACGCAAATTCTGGCTCAGGCTCTTCAGATTGGCCTCGTCCATCAACAGTCCTAAACCTAAGAGGTTTTACATAATATTTACAAGAGCCCACGAACTCAAGATTGAACCCTCAAATGCGCCAGCTGTCAAAACTATAGCATGGTTAGGTGGCATATCTTTGTGATCGGTGAGATTTAGGTGCGAGCATCATCTAGTCTGCTATCATTCCTTCAACCGACCGATAGGTCTCACATACTCGATCTGTATCACATTCTTAATTTCGACTTGTGCTGTAAAGTATGGGACTGATTTAATTGCGTTAATTTTGATCGATATTCTATGAAGGTGTGTTAGAAACCAACTAGACCCTTTTACTAGTCCTTTCCAAAAAATGTTTTCAGATCCACCAAATGGATCAAATCTTCTATACATGGCATCTTATAATTTATACTTTCAGGTCCCATAATGCTTTCATTCCTTCAGTAAACAGCAATGAGTGGCTGATTGACAAGTGATTCCTATGCTGACTGCTGACTTCATTAGTTCTTTCTGCTTTCAGCTAAAGTCTGTGGGCTGCAAAGATAAGAACCATATTAAACTTAGGGAGTCCATTCTGATGACACAAGGCAGGCAATAGTATTTGCATCTTGCTCTCAACTAAGAATAAAGAATTCGAGAATAAGTAATTTTTTCCAACTTCCAGAAGTCACCTGCATACAGCTGAGGAGAGTGCAAACAAATGATGATTAACTCTATATGGATTATTCCTTCTATGTTTCAGAAGCATAATGATGAGAACATGGTCCGCTGGATGCTTAAAGAGAAAGATTTGCACCCCACAATAATGTTATGGACAACAAAAGCGACAAATATTGTTGCTTGTCTGGATTATATGACAAGGTTGAAGAGATGGATCCAGTTGGATGAAGTCTGCTGTGTCAACAAAAGTCTACTATTTCAACAAATCTATCAGCTAGCTCATTCATCATTTTTGTTGTTTTTGGTCTGGAAGAAGTCTTCTATTTCAAATGCAAGCTGGAAACTTATTGTTATCAATGTTTCTTATTTTTTGTTGGCCGTATTTATATCTGTCATTTCCATCACAAACGTGCATGTAATTTTCCTTTTTATTAAAAAAATTTAGACGGGCATTCCCTCACTTTTGTTTATTATTGCAAGGTTCCGGATTTTCTTAATTCTCCGGCACAATTTTAAAGGATTGAAAAGGAAGAAAAGAGGAATCACGTACTTGGCATGTGAGGGGAGGGGAGAAAGAGGACTTCAATCAGGAGTCTTTTTTTCTCTTGATTTTTTGTTAAAAATCAAAAATAATTTCACTAAAATTTGAATTAAAATGACTCTAATTTTTATTTATAATACTGATTCTTCTTCCCTGGATTTCCACCACAATTTTTCTGAAAAATCATTGTCGGTTCTGAGCCCTTATCCGAGTATTTCCTTAGGTTTTCGTCAAAGAAATCATTAGGTTTCCCTTGTTTATCCTCATTGGACCTAGGTAAGTTATTAAGCCTTTAATTTTCTTCTTTTTTGAGTTTGTTGCCGCTGATTGGAGCCGATGAACTGATGGATTTGGGCAAGAATAGGGTTTTCTCTGTTCTGAGTTTTTTTCCTCTATTTTGCAGATCATCGACTGCTGCGGCTACTATTAGGGATACGTTTGAGTAGGCATCGGGTGCTGACATTGGTTGCTAGCTAGTGTTCTACGGCTATGGCCGGATGAAGAGGAAAAAGAACAAGATTCTGCTGCTTTGTTTAAAGAAGAGAAAAGGGAGAAGGCTGCCTCTCTTCTCTCTCTCCCCTCTTTTATATAATTTCTCTCTTCTCTCTCTCACTAAGTTGAGGAAATTAAAAAAAAAGAGAAGTTCTCCTCTTTCTCTTTCCTCTCTTTCTCTCTCTAGATTCATTCTCTCTCTTCATGGATTTTTTTCTCTAGAGATCTTATAGACTAATAGAAGGTACGAGTACTTAGGTAACCCAGATCAATTGGTGACCCTGAGAGAGGTTCTGGACTAGTAGTGTTATGGCCATCTTTTGTAATTTTTCATTATTCATGATTATCTAGAACTTTTATGTTGATCTTGAAAATGTAGAGGTACAACTATTTGCATAAGAAGATGTCGAGTGGAACATCTAGTTTCCGAGTTCGTAGATAGAAAAGTTCATTGGTTATTGTATTTGGATTAAGCACCGATAGAGATAAGGATTGTTGGACACAAACAATATTATATATATTTATTTTTTTCATTATATGATTTTGGTTTTTCATGGCTGATATTTGTTTTATGATTATCGGTATGATTATTTAAATTTTTATGCCGTATGCTCGTATCAAATATTGAAGGTTTTCAGATGGTTTAAGTTATAATACTGGCAATTGAAAATTTTGAAAAGAATATAATATGATACAGTATTTTCTTGATATAATTGAGATTTAATAAATTGATGATTAAGAAAGAGGTATTTGGATTAGCCACGTTAGATTGCGAATAGTCTTGTCATGGACAAAAATGCGATACTGAGAATAGCTCATCATGGCCAGGAATATATATAGTACTGAGAATAGTCCCATCACGGTCAGGAACGTGGTACTGAGAATAGCTTATCATGAACAGAAATATTGTACTGAAAAATAGCCCTGTCACGGGCAAAAATATGATACTAAGAATAGCCCTATTATTGGTAAGAACGTGATATTTGAGTTTGTCGGTCATGAATTTGAGCATGACCGTCATTAGTTTAGAATCTTAAAGATAACTGTTAATTGATTCAGAGTATGTTAATGTGGATGATATGATATGAAATCAAAATTAAGTAAAAAAATTAACTTAATTATATGTGTGTGTGTGTGTGTGTGTGTGGTATAATAGTTTGAAGAAGAGGGAAATCTGATGATATATGATATATATTTTTGTATATGTTGGTACTGAATTATATTGGATACATGATATGAGGTTTTATAGCTTATATTTCTTTTGATACTATTTATTCGTTATTTTTAAATCATTATTATATTGGTGTGAGTATGTGGGGATTATTATTCTGTAAAGTTCTAACTCTTTCTTTCTTTTTAGAATTATAGGATGTTCGTATTTAGCTAAGGTTGGGATCTCGAATTGAAAAATTTGATTAGATAAAACATCGTCAATAACAATTGAATTAAGATCAATAGTATTCATGGGATCTTGAGATTGTAATAAATTTTAATATCTTACATGATCTCTAGGATGTTACTCTAAGGTTCATGGGCCCACATCATGTAGCCGACCTGAGTGCTGGGTTTGGAATGTGTCAAGTATTTATCTCTTGTGCCAGCATAGTTTGTTCAGCACTTTAATTAGTTTGGCTCTTCTAATACAAAACCTCCTAGATTAAGTTCATCTATATCAGAAATTGAGTACCACATGCCATACCTTCTATCATTCAAATCTCTCTCTCTTTCTCCTAATTTTCACTGGAAAAGAGGCTGAAGTTTGTTGTTCAAATCGTGATGATAAATAATCGATTCCAAAGTTTCTGTTTGCAAAAGCAAGGTCTCATAATTCATGAATGGTTGGAGTTTCTTTTACTCAACAAATTGGTTAAATATGAATCAATGAGATGACAGAGTTGCACAAGGACCACATTCAATTCTTAAAACAAAAGCACACGACAGAAAAAGGCGAGAGGAAGGAACAAAGCACTTCCACCTTAAAATATTTCTAGCTTTATACATCTCTTTAGCCCCCATTCAGTGTAATGGGTCTTCGTTCCGACAAAGTTTTCGAACACAGCTTACATGGAGCATGGCAAATGAAACAACACAAAAAAGCTCAAGATATCTCATTTCTATATGGCTGTACATCTTAAACCAGACTACTATTCCCTTTTGTGTTCCCTGTTGCTGCTAAACTAACCTCCAAGACAAAAATGGAGTCGGTGGCGGACGCTAACATTTATCAGCTCTTGTGATCTTCAGTCTCTTGACAGTGGTCAAGAACATCCTGCTTAAACCAAAGGTAAGAAACTAATTAGGAGAGAAGAAGAAACGAGCAATGGCAGATAGAATGATAGATGGAAGAATAAAGCTGGTGGGAATCATATCATACTCCCATGGGACATCCCCACCATCATCCAGTCTCCTTCCTTGTCTTCATAGGTCAGCACATGATCCTTACTGGTAGGCACTTGGGCAATATCAGGGCCTGATCAAGTGATCGAAATAATCGATGATGGTAATTCTAAGGCTAATTAATTAAATATCACATATAATTAAGATGTATATATGCAATGAACAATTTGATGCTACAAAATAATACAAGTTGCTTGTGTCGGTGCTTACGCATAATGGAGGTCCTAAACATGCGGCGAAGTGTCTTATTAGGCCATCATAGCCATCAAGTGCGAACAGATCCAATTTCCTGCCAATTGGAATCCCCTCCATGTAAACCTTGACAAAGAATGTAGCTGATTGCCTCTGAATCTGATGTCCTTTTTCTGCCAGTGTGCTCCTAAGAAGCGGTTTGATCGGTGGCCAATCAGATAGTTGGTCCCTAATGACCAACAAATAGAGAAGGAAAAGAAAAGAACAGGAAATTGAATCAGGATGAAAGCTAATCTATAGATAATTAGCCGAGAGTCCATGGAACGTAGGACTTGAGTAAACTATCCAAGGTGGTTAATAGAAGGGAATAAATGAGGAAAGAGTAGCAAAAAGTGACTCTAAATTGAGACGAGGATGGTAAATTTTATGGATGGTATGAATTGAAAAGCAAGGCAAGGAATGAAAAAGAAAGAAAAAAAATTCAACTAGAATTCACATTATTTGAGTGCTAAAAAAATAAGAAAAAATTTAAGGGAAAAAAAACTATGGAGCAAATGATGGAGCAGGAGATCATCGATGAGATAATTTGGTTCTTGTATCTCAAAAAAGAAAGATGAATGAAATTTATGATTTGGAAACGAATAATTTTGTGGGCAATAGAGAAAGGCCATATAAAGATTAAATGAAGTTTGATTATAGGAAAGGCCTTTAGTTCTAATATTGAAACGGAAAGAAGAAAGAAACACATGCATACTTTTTTAAATGTGTAAACTGATAAAAAAAGGAAGAGGGAGACAGGAAGAAAAGAACAGTATATGAAAAGAAGCAATTGGCGTAGGGTTCTTTAAGAGTGCTGTACCTTGCACTGGAAGAACTATCCTGCAGAGAGGAGGCTGACAGGCTAAGTCCTAGCCTTAGATCTGTGCTCAAGTCTCTCCTTGGCTGAGAGAGAGAAGATGCAGTGGAGAGAGCAGGGTGGCTGCTGCTGTCGATGGATGAAGAAGGCGAACCGTTGTTCCTCCTCCCATTGCAACCAGAGAGAGAGAGGGAGATGCCACCTCGCTTGTTGTTGTAGAAGATAGGAGTGAGAAAGAGAGGACAACGATTGATATGGAGATACACAAGAGGGTGGCAGAAGAATGTGGAATAAGAGCTTCCTTGCAACTGACTATTAGGTGTATGAGTACTTCTGGGGTCCATCGTATTGGTTGCACTTCGAATACGTGGCAGAACAGAAGGGATAGGCCTAGAGCAAGCTTGGCCAATGGGGTGTTGGGGTGACACCTTGTTAGGCTATTGGTTGGCCTCTTGGCCCTCTCCACAATTTTCCCCAACTTTATATATTCTATCAATTAGAGAAACCATGAATACTCACACTTTACACTATCATGCCGAGCAGTGTATGGACACTTGAATAAACTATAGGTGATACATTCTACTTGTTAATAAAAGCCTTCCATATCAATGAACATGTTGGTGGTTATGGGGGTATATTAAATTATAGAGCATAGAGGGGATGCGCCCACACTATCAAATCTTTGCGAGGGCTACTTTCCCACCATTTTTTTTTTTTTTGTGTTCGATATTAATACAATGAATCAAGTCATTCTTATTTGTTTGTTCGTACTTAGCAATTTCGGGGAGAGGGAAAGATGTGTGGGACTTGAACTATTTTACTTTTGGTTGCACTCACTTAATTTACTTGGATGGTAACTTACACACAACACTTCCACCAGTGGAAAAGAATTGAATATTTAGAAGTCTCCCTTATCGAGATCAATTAATGCTTCTTAGCTATTTAGGTACATCTATGTACTCTTTGATTGCTAACTTTTATTATCATCCAGTTCTTTTTACTCAATTACGTGTGATATTGTACATTTCATGGTATGGCTAATTGACAACTAAGTCTAGCCTAGCTTACCAAAGGATGGGATAAATTGCCATGGTTAAGCGATGGAATCATCCATCTCTGCAATAATTCTCCAGCATGGTAGCTGCAATTGCTCAAAACTAGAACACAGGGTCGATATCTGAAAGAGAAATTGAAATGGACTCAATCGACCAGACTACGGACACGACAATTGGCACATTTGGCAAGGTTGCAGAGGATTGCTGTGACCGGCAAGACTTGGCTGCTTCAAGAACTGACCGGCTTTTTCAGCAAATCCTTACTCGAGCATTAAACAGATGGTTACAGGACCTGCGACCATGACAATTCAACCACTGACCTTCCATTTAATCTATGCTTTTCATGGGACACACAATTTGATCAGTCAAAGCCACATGTTTTCCCAATTTTGAGACTAGCTCAAAAGACCCAACAATCAAACAAGATTGTCATACAAGACAGTGGTAGGAAAGTAAATTTCTATCCAGTGGGCAGACAAACCACCATCTTCTTTCTTGTTTGGTTTCTCCCTTTTCCTTTGACATCACATGCAAGAAGAAAAGAGGGATCCTTCTCATTGTTTACACTTTTCTTAACAGAAGAAGACCTATAATACTACATCCATATATATTTATTACAGATTGCGTATTAGCCTTTGAACAGCTCCTACACCAGCTGATGAACTCCTAGAATTGTCGACGATATTTGTTGTGCCAAAAATACGGCAAGAAACGCATTGACCGATTTATGCAAACAAGCAGGTAGCCGTATGAACATGGTGGTTGAGCATTAATAAGAAAAAATGACAAAGTTTTCGGATTCTGATGGTGAGAAGACAAGTTTTTGGATTCTGATGGTGAGAAGACAAGTTTTTGGATTTGTTCACGTGCTAACAAGATCACATGCTTGTATTGGTGTTACTCCGAATTAATGTAGGTTTCTTCCGGAATCAATAACATAGTATAGTAAGAATGGAATTAGATAAAGTCGATAACAATGTTAAATGAGGTGGCTAAATCAACATGGATCTCCGGTTGCTGATCATCTCAAAATAAAGTAATGGTAGGAGGGAGGGGCAAGAAAAGGCTTAAGGAAGAAGCTGTTGAGGAACAAAGGTGCATTCTTTATGGAGACAGTGAACTTTAGAAACAACGAGGCACTGTTATATATTATCTTATTGACGGGGAAAGAGACAAGGTGTGCATGGGGTTCGAAGTTTGGAATAAAAAAGTTGGGAGACTTAGAGGCTTTCATTTGGTAAAAGGTCAGATTGTTTAAAGAAGTGCACGATCCTCGCAAAAGAAAGACATGAGAGCTACTTCAAGGAGACATGCAATCAACTATATCTCCAGACACTAGAAGAAAAAAGAAAACAAGGAAAAAGCCAACCGACCCTTGGACCAACCAACAACCCTTCTTTCTCTCTCTCTCTCTATCTCTCACAGTATTCCAATTGTCGCAGTAGGCGTAACTTAACTAAAATTTAACTTTAGTCGGTGCTAGTTAATTAGCATAAACTGTAATCTGTTATTTTTTGTTGGAAGCAAGTTGAAACTGCCATGAAGGTTTCTCTGCTTAAAGGTTGATGTCATTGTTTAAAGGCTGAGGGTGGTGTGTTCCTTTTGCAAAGGAAATTTTATTTTATTTTTGCTGACAAGAATCCTAATGAGTTGAAGTTACTCCTTTGTGGAGAGACAGGGATGAAATTAAACCTGCAACGTTTTCCATTCGGGGGGGATATCCTCAAACCACTTCAAGTCCAAAGTGTGTGTGGGAGTCAAGAGGAGAAAATTTGTTAGCGATCGAGGACTAGATGCAATTTCGACGATTTCCTTTTCTCTAGTAAAGGGAACACCTGGCATATCTTGTTCCTAAAGAAATGGCAAATTGAAGGATGGTGCAGTAACAAGGGAAAAAAGGGGTGGGTTGTTCCCCGTATGTTGCTTCCATTGAGGCCTCTTTCTCTTGGCCCGATGTCCTCCATTGGTACATGCACTTTGTGTGCACCTCAAGCATGTATTCCGTGGACATGTTACACTCCTTGGATCTCTACAAGCTCTTTCTTTCCATCTCCCATAATGTCAATATCAATCAATCAAAGCCTCTCGATTGATCAATCAAAAACAAGTAAGGTTGTCAGGTGGCCTTCAAGAAAATCATTAATGGGTCGAAATTATCAAAAACTGGGGAGCTTTTCCAGAGAAATTATCTCTCTACCTATGGATTTTAACTTGGAGACCTTTTTGAAGATTGTGAGTACAATGTATGCAAACTCCAAGTTAGCATGAGGACATGAGGGAGGGGGATGTCGGATGAATGCGGTTGGCATGAGAGGAATGGCCTTGTATGATGTGCGCTAGAGTCCTAGTCCCCATGGGCCACTTTCCCTACATCTCATCACATTGCCTCCATAATCCCATACATTGGATTCTTATTTCATCTTTCCAGCCCTTTGCAAGCCCAATAGAAAGGGGCAAGGACAAGTAAGCAGCCCCCTGCACTCAAACCCACTTTTCTTCCCTTCCAAGCTGTTAATTCCAAGTCAAGTCTCTCATCATAATGATGATGTCTAACCTCCCCTCCCTCGGTCCTTTTCACCCCTCCACCCCCTTAAGCTTTGATTTCAACAGTCGAGACCAAAGGATTGGATCGGAGTTCCCCATATAGACAACTTTCCCCATGGTGGGGCCTCTCTTGGAGAGGGGCAGGATCCCACTTCCTGGCATCTGCTTTCGCGGACTCTGTTGGCATATCCCCTTGAGAATGTCTGGGTGATGTTTTGCTGCACTGGACTTCTAGAAAAAGCGCATGTAGTTTGATTAAAATAATAATGACAATGGAGGTGTGGTTCTGCTACGAGTTCCATCCTCACACGCAAGACCTCGGACCCGCTTGGTGATATCAGTGTGACCGTGTTCTTCTAACTCGAGAAAAAAAAGTTAACCATGAAGTTGGGGTGCTGGTGGGAAGGCTAGTCACGTTCATACATTATGCATCGTTCACAGTTCTTGGTCCAGACTTTGCCAAATCACACTCAATATCAATCCTAACAATATGATCTAAGATTAACTTTGCCAAATCACACTCGATATCAATCTGTTCTAGTACCCGAGGGAAAGATATCCAGTTAGAGGATGGACTCATGGTTACTAGTTTAATTTCATGGGCATACGCATGTCGAAGTCCAAAATTAATTTAGTGTCATGATAACAAAAGTTTGGATTTCATTCTTTAATAAAAGTCGGGTGGCTTTTTAGCTTCCCTATTCCTCCAAAACAAAAAAAAACACATAGTTGCTCAGTCAATGTGAAGGCAAAATTGTAGACAAAAAGCTTTACTTAATCAATTTGATACTTACATAGGTTGAAGCACCAACACAGGGTTGTAAATATTGCTTTTATGAGTTTTATCTTGGGTTGTACGTGCTCCCTTCCCTTGCCATTGGTACTCCGATGGTTTCTTTCACTCCACAATCGGATTTCCCAAGATTATCCTCTTTTCCTTATATTTTTATTCTCTATGCTGATGCCCTCTCTCGTGCTCTCTATGCTGCAACCCTAAGTCAAGACCTTGATACATATACTCTTCCTTCATGGGCCCAACTAATATCCCCATTTACTCTTTATAAATGACTGTCTCTTGCTAGGTTGGGCGATGGTATGGGAAGCCATGATCTTCATGAGAATTCTAAGGGATTATTGTACTGTCTCTGAGCAAAAGGTGAACCCACTAAAATCGATTATCTACTTTAGCTTGAAGATTAAACCTCATCGAAGGCAGACGATCAGGGAGTATTTGGGCATGGGAGTAGGTCAAAGTGTGGCACTACTTAGGGGACCCGATAATGGGTCAGAGATTGTGGAGATCAAAGTATATTAAGATGAAGTAAAGCATCAGGGAGAGGATGGAGGGCTGGCAAGTCAAGTCGCTATCTATGATGGGTCAAGTGATGTTGGTCCCATCAGCCTATGCTCTATGCCAATCTATCTTATGTCCAGCACCATTCTACAAAGGGCCTCATTGTTGAAGCTAGAGCAGTTTCTTGGGGTTCCCATGGGGCTTGCACAGGAGTAGAGGGGAAGTCCATCTTATTGCCTAGGATGTTCTCTACTAGACGATGGTGGCGATGGGCCGGGTATCTAGTTCTTGGTGGCCATGTGTGAGGCATTGATAGCTAGTCATTTTTTGTTGGAGCTAGGGAGTCTTTGAAGCCCAATGATGAGAGCTAAGTATGGGTCTTAGACCATTGGAGCTGCTATCGTGCCCCAAATGTAGCTTTTTTCTATAGCAGGACATATGTGCTCATGTACTAGAGATTTTTTCTCATACTAGGTAGCTGATTGATGATAGGTGAATAGTGGATCTTTTATCAGATGCATGATTACTTGACCTCTTGCTTGTTCAAAGGCCGATCTTGATCTGTATAAAGGAGATGATGGGTGGTCAAGTCAGTGATTTTCTTTATCTTAGGGAAGAGAGGTAGAACACTGACTTAGTGAACCATTTGTTTAGAGCTTAGTTGGTAGAGCGGATTCTAAATCTATCGATTCTGATCTAAGAGTATTAGGATGTGAGAGTTTGGAGGTCTACCTATAGTTCCAAGGCACCGTTCAAGGATTTATATAAGCTATATAAAAGGAAGCTACCTAAGAGACTGGAGGCATATTAGATTTGGAGATTTCTAGTACACCCGAGTATTAGCCTCTTCCTTTGGAATGTGACATGCTACGAGAGTATTGAGGGAGTGAAAGATGAATATTCCTCTAACATGCCTATGCTGAAAGGTTGACAC
Source organism: Elaeis oleifera (assembly GCA_000441515.1). NCBI lineage: Eukaryota > Viridiplantae > Streptophyta > Magnoliopsida > Arecales > Arecaceae > Elaeis > Elaeis oleifera. Next base: position 31,478 of record KE506266.1, read on the forward strand.
GGAGACAGTCATGCACATGTTGTTCTAGTAGCCGAGGGCTATGCCGGTGTGGAGCCTCATTATGTTTACTCAGGGGTATGCACTAGTTCATGCTCTCCTTTAGCTACTACAGAGGAGTATATGTGGTGATTCCTTCACATCTTGAGGCATCAGAGCAGCGTACATGGCTTTTTGAATCTAGCTAACTAGGAATTGCTAGGTGTTTGAGGGTAGAAGACAATTAGCTAGATTCATCTTGGAGAGAACTTTGATTTAGGTTGTAGAGATCATCAGTCTCTTCTCCGATAGAGTGACTTTGACAAATCAGGACATCTCGGACTCCCTCCTACTCATGGAATGAGCCACATGGTCTTCATCACTTGGGAGGTCCCATCTTTGACCCTTCTTATAGTCAACTTCAACGTTAGCTTAATTGATGGTAGCAATAGTGCTAGTTTTATGATCCGTAGCCTAAATGTGGGCTTTGTGGTGGCAGGAGGGAGCCATTTTTTTGACACATTGATTTCTGGAGCCGAGCTGAGGGTGGGTGTAACACCCCGACCCATTTGGGCCCTGGATCAAGCCCAAAGCCATACAAAAAAAAAAAAGAACAGGAAGAAGACTCCCGATGGGAGTCTTCTTCTCCGATGAATCTCGGATAGAAAGGGAGTCCTAGGACCACTGGAGCCCTAGGGACCTCTATAAATAAGCCTCTCCCTCTCTCAAGACCCTCCACCGGTGATCTTCGAGCCCGATTCCTCTCCTTTTCTCTGTAAAAGCCGTGGCAACCTCTTCTCGTTCTCGTCGGAAATTGGAGCCAACGACGCTGCTGAAGCTTGAGGTAACTCTTTCCTCCTTCCTCTCTTCCTTCCTCTCCTTTCCCATGGTTTTAGACTCCTCGCCGGCCGTCGGGATCGCCAAAAATTCCATGAAACAGGAAACTCCTGTTCGGCCGGAACCCTTTCCTCTCTTTTCCGGCCACCGGCGCCGCTGGTTGCGGCGTCTCATCCCCGAGACCAGACCCTCATCTCTCTCTCTCTTCCCTGAAGGTATTGGCCATCGGTGACCAGCCAATGATCGGAAAACAAAAGAAAAGGGCGGATCCCCTGTTTTCAAATCCTTTAAATCTTCCTGCCGGTCGAACCTCATCGTCGGCCATCCTTGGCTCCACCGCCGCCTCCACCTGCTGACGGACCTCCGACCATCTTGCCATCCTCGTCGGAGCCCGGGTCATTGGGGGGGACCTCATCGGTCTTCTCCTGTTTCGGCCCAAGAGAGGGTCGTGAGAAGAAAGAATAGAAAAGGAAAAGAAGAAAGAAAAGAAAGAGAAAAGAAAAGAGAAAGAGAAATTA
>KE506266.1:39200-52704 GCA_000441515.1 Elaeis oleifera
GGCCTTGCATATTCTTTAGGGCTTGCTCTAAGGAGTGTGCGGCCATCACGTATCCGATCCGGATATTGGATTCGGGGCGTGACAGTGGGCGAGCATCATTTATGGATGGTGAGTCCTTCGAGCTAATCGATTGATTGTTGAGGGGAGACTCAATCACAATCATAGGGTGAATCCAAGATTAGGTGGAGGCGACTCACAGCCATCCACTACTATGTGATATTCAGATGATTTTGAGGGGTTGTGCCTCACTAGCCGTCCAATATGCCTACCATGAGGTGAGCAATGGTAGTGGATTGGATTGCTTCCTTCACGGTGCAGCATTTGGATGTCGTCCTATGGACTATGACGACTGCTCTAGAATTTTTAAAGATATTTATTTTTAATTATTATATATGCTCATACAAGATTTGTATGAATTATCCGTTTTCACCGTAACAAAAAAAAAGAAGAAGAGTTTTATCTTAGAATAGTATCTGCCTCAATAAAGGTTGATTTTTTGCAAAACCTATTTTATGTTTGGATGGAATTGATAACTTTGATCGGACAAACTCCAGCATATGCAAGATTAAATATTTTTTTAAAAAACAACAAAGATCATTTTCTTTACAAAAAAACAAAGACTACTTCAGATAATAATAAAAATTTGCTGGAGAAAAAAAGATCATCATGAGATTCAAAATTTTGAGTGGAGATCTATTATTTTCATAATTAAACTTTTTATTTTGTTTGACAGTTTCTCTTATTGCACATTACATGTGGGAACTGTGGCTTGCACCAGTGATTACACTCCTCTACTTCTCTGGTTCTAAATTTGATTTTTGTATGATGCATCTTTAAAAATATGATCATACACTATATATATATATATAGATCATTAGATCTCGATCCAACAGCTTGTATTGTGTGGAGACTAGGGCTTAGATGCTGCCGTGGTTCTCTCTTGGTGCCCCCAAATCCCCCATTTCTCGCATTTTGCCCTCCCACCCACCATTCTTCTGTCAAAAGTCAAACGTTTAACTTTTGGATTGCTCTTCCCTACCTCGATCCTTCAAGCACCTTCAAGATGAAGCTTGCAACTAATTCTTCTACCCTCCTCTTCTTGTTTCCTGACAGTTGTGGTGGTGATTTGGCTCAGCCTTCCTAGCTCGTGATGAGCTCAGCCCGACCGATCGAATAGAGTTTCAAGCCAAGCTTGAGCTGACTCATGTTCGGCCTATTTGGGCCCCTCCTGGTCAGCAAAAAGTCGGACTCCACCATGTGGGTGGGTCACAACCCAGCAATCGACAGATGAGAAAGCTTAACATCTGAACCAGCAGCGTAAGCACCTACCCCAGGTGGATTACAACTTTCTCATGCTTCCAGCTATCAGGTCTCAATTCAGGAGAGAAAGGACCACAAATTTCAGCAACTTTCTCGTAACTGAATCCATGCCTGCACCTTGCAAATTTTCAAAAAGTGACGGCTGGTCTAATAAATTTAATAGATCATAACCTTGAACTTGATGACTCTTCTACCCAGCTCACACTCTAATACATAACATGTGCTCCTTTAGAGACTTCTTAAAAGTATTCTACTTTATCATCAATAATTCTTATTCATCAGTCCTTGTTTACTCGGCCTGCGATCCAAATCCAAAACCCTCTTCTTACCCACAACTCATACCTTAGCTTAGAGTTAACATGGTCCATATCATTGCTTGATATATTAGCAAAATTAATTTCAATTGTGCACCGCGAATAAATTTCTGCCGTGCATTAGAACAACGTTCTCAGATGGATTATCTATTTCATCCACTATCTTTGAAATTGAAAAAAAAAGAAAAGAAAAAAAGAGGAATCTATTCAATATGCCGCGGTTCACAAAGAGTATCCACTCTTTTGGTAGGCAAATATTCAGGCATCATTTATGCCTAACAAGAACATTGATGGTGACAAGGAAAGATAAAGAAAAGCTAAAATGACTATCAAGGGGCTACTCGGTGAAATTGGTCTTTCATGCGCATACGATGTTGAAGTTAAGATAAGAATTACAAATACAAATAAACCCTCAAGGAGGAACTTGTACGAAAGTTCCACCTATTATTTTGGAATTCAAGTCGAACTACAGAGTCTCCTCAAAAAGAAAAAGAAAAGAGATAGAAGAAAGCAAACTAAAAGAATACAGAACAGCAATCCTGAGTCTCATAAGCTGACCATAGAAATCTTATGACCAAAAACAGAAGTAAAACGAAAAACTAAAAGAGAATGTTTTCTCGAGGGCTGCTGCCACAACTGACTTCGAAATGTCGACTCTGTAGTCTGTATCGTTGGTCACTTGAATGCACGCGTGGCTAAAAACTCCGATACTTGAGAGGCACTCTCATATGCACCCTCTACACATCGGCCCAAGGCAACACCTGCTACATAGTTGCCTCCAAGAAAAAATCCCTCATAACCATCTTTGTGGAGGGCATTCTTTGCAGCTTCAACATGGTCGAGATGACCGACCAAGAATTGAGGTATGGCCTGTGGCCAAACTCTCACACCAAGAACCTGGGGTTCCTCAGCACTTGGATTTATCAGAATTTTCTAAGGTCACGGTCAACTGCTTCCACCAGTTCACTCTCAGTCTTCAAGCATGAAATATGAAAATTAGCAAGGATGTCAATTTGCCTTTTTTTTTTTTGTGCGTGTGTGATGTGTGTGTGTGATGCTTGTGTGTGCATGTGCACACAAAATTAACGAATACAAACATGAGAACAAAGAGGACAAATCCTGAAAAAAGATGGAACAGCCAGTCATACTTCACCAGTCAGATACAGGATCACTTGCTCTCATATAAAACAGTGATAATGTGAGAAATAGTTTTTTGTTGAAAATATAGAAATAAAGTTCCTTGGAGGCAGAAGTAACAAGCAATATCCAACAACATATAGATGTATGAAAATAGCGTCTGAAGAGAACTAGAGGAATATAACCATATGAGGTGTATGTGGAAAGTTTTCAGTATGAGAAATTTGTGCACCTTGTGTAAGTATGCAAAAATAGCAGTCAGAAAATGTGCAGTCAGACATCTTAGACTAGATAGCCATGTCCACTACAAATATTTCTATCCATGGAAATCCATTCAAGGATTTTTGTGCTTAAGAACGTCATCAACCTAGTAACTTATATCTTCTATAAATTAGATTTTGCATCTGCAATGGATGATCAACGCGGTTAAGGACATCTTAATATTACTTGAAAATGACACAGCTAGATGGACGGATTACCTTGGAAATGATTCCAGTATTAGTAGCACCTCCAATGTAGTTCAGAAGCAATACTCTTCCAGGGGGAGCTCGATTAGGAAAGAGTGATGAACTATAGATTGTTCCTGTATGGCAACACAAGGCATGTAATATCATATCTCAGAAGTCTCAAAGCAATGACAGTGCATTTAAGTACAAGAAAAAGGAAAAAGAACAAGTGGTATCCTGTCCTAGTCTTGATTAAAGGAAAATGCAGAAACATAACACAATGAGGTTGCCAGTTTAAACCTAAGCCTTCATGCAGATTGTGCAGCATGTATGCTTCAGATATATGAAATGATGAAAGCAAAGATAGACAAGAGAAGAAATAATTTTTTGCCACCTAATCCAAGTACAAATTCTAGTTGGACTATTTAAAGAACTTGATTAACTCTTGCACAGTAAGTCAGCAATTTTAAGCAGCTATTGTTCATACATCTGTAAGTCTCAAATCATTTTTCCTAAAATATGGAATGCTCCATTCTAGAATTTGGGAAACTCATGCACCCAATGATATATAGTTCTTGACCAACAGCATTTAGAATATTGAGTGATGCCTAGGAGGTCACAAGCATTATGAACATTGATAGAATCTCCACTAGCATAACATAAATCACGGTTTTAAGTTTCAGCAGAAAGTCCAAAAATCAGAGGTCGAACAATTTGGTCTTGCTTGGAAGCAAGCCGAAACTAAACTCTTTTTTTTTTTCCAAACATATTTTACTCAAAATTTTACCAATTAACGATACCAAGCATTTACATGCTTTGTTGCAAGAGATCTATGAGAAGGTATTTATACAAGGTTTTTAAGATTTTTTTTGAGCATTTCTGGGAGACCTTTTTTAAAAGGAAATAGGTGGGGTTTGTGGATTAGATTGGGCTCCTGAATACTGAATTTACAAAAATTTAAGCCCAAATTTGTGATATTAGCTCAATTATCCACTATAGGATTCCAAGTTTCAAAACCCAAAAGAGTTTAACCTTGAACTATATTTCTCAAACCATCTCTACAAATTTAGCACATCAATAGTTTCATGTACAAATTCTGGGAATCGATCATCAAGTTTTTTTGAATTTTACTTATTTAATGAAATATGAGTTTATTGAACATATTTCTTGCTTCTTGTAAACTTAAATATCTCAAGTTGAGACCTCATAGCCTTGTGCTATTTTATTGACATTTATTTCGTCATATGTATGATTATAAACAAACAATTGAATGATACACACCAAAAAATGACATGGTAAATGCATTCTGATATTTTTATTCTTTATTATTCATATTTGATTAATAATTTCAGCCTGAAACAATTAATACAATACATTTTAAAATTGGGAGACAAACATAATATACATTAACGTGATGTTTTAAATTTCTGGTTTTATTCTTTAATTTTGAATTTTTAAGAATTATTTTTAGCTTTCTTAACCAAAACTTCGGAACCTGAATTGGAACCATTGAAGCTGTTAAAATCAAAACTAAATCGACTTCCCAGAAACCAAACCAATGTCAAGCAGTTAATCCTTGCCATAAATATCTGATATACTGCAATACTAGCAGGATACAAGGGGAAATAAGACTGATATGAGTGCAAATAGCCAAACTAAACAACGCAATGGCCACAGCTATAAGCAGTTTCTAGAGATAGTAAAGTCCTGGTGATAAATTTCTGGAATGGAAGTAAATTTTTTTAACAAGGATATAGTGCGTCTTAAAGACAAAACTTGAAAGATGAATTTCAGTTCTATATTATACTTGAAAAAGATAGAATTCCTAAGCAGATAGATCTAAAGATTGCAAATTCCAAGTAAATAAGCATAAACACATAGGATCTTTTTGGATGCCTGTCTTCCCTGTTTGTGCAATAATATTCTAATGCTTGGGAAGTTTGACTTGGGGTAGAAAGTGGTAGATGTTACCAGAATGAAGGGCGCCAATCTTGTTATCTAAAGACTTATTTTTAGGTGCCAGAACCAAAGAAGGTAGGGAAGCAGACATTTAAAAACTTTCGATGTAAGGAAGCACTTAAGGAGCAGATGCAGGTTCGAATTTCTAGGGAGTTCCCAAAACAGGTTCATTACGTAGGTTGAAGGTTTTTTCTACTAATGATTTATCTGAGATTGAAATCCATCTGAAAGTTTTCCAAAAAAATTGAAAATATAAGGACCAGAAGACTAGTGATGTTCCCCAATTTAAAGTATAAAGAAAAGCATCATCTGCCAATTTAAAGTAAAAGGACCTAAAACTACCTAAGACCCATCCACCATAGCTATCAATTTATTTCCATAAAATAATTGCTTCAAAAGCTTGACATTGCTTCTATATGGAAGTCTCAATGATCTTGGTATAACAATATGGCAAACGTTCCTAAATGACTGAAATTTCCTTTCTTGGGACTATATTACATGCTTTCCACAGTCATAAACAGAAAAACATTTAAATTTATTACCTTCTAGTGGAATCTGATTGCACATAAGTAAATAAAGCAGATACACTTTATGAATTCAAAAAGATTTAGCAAAAAAAAAAAAGAGAGAGCGAGAATGCCTAGATTGTAGTATAAATCATTATAGAGACAAATCTGCAGCAAAATTTTTGAACTTGAATATATGAACAGGAACGACTGGATATAACTATGGCTAATTGGCTATAGCAGATAAAACGGACATATTTACTAGAAAATTTAAGAAGCATTAAGATATAAATGTATCACTGGTGGTACAAGTAACATCGAGGAATTGTACCTAATGTCTCCAATCCTTGACTGCGTGGATGTAACTGGCCAAACCCCTTAAGCTCACCATCTATCAAGCATTCTTTACGAATTGCTTCCTTTGAGTATGAAATAGAAACTGCTGCAACTGGAGGGTAATAAAACTTTGACAGAGAATCTGCAGCATCACTCTGGCAGGAATCACAAGAATAAAATTCAAAATTTTTTTGCTAACAGTGAGCTTTCAAGCGGTAATTGGTGAAACTTAAGTCATAGCCCTCTGTATGACTTCAGCTAGGATACATCTGAACTTAAGTAAGTTACAGCCCTCTGTATGACTTCAGCTAGGATACATCTGAAGTGATTACCGTAACTTATTCATGCATGATACAAGTTCTACAGTTTAGCAGCCAAAATCAATTATACTCGATTATAAAGTAACATGTTCAACTGGTAGCATAAGAGACACCGTATTGTATAAAGACAAGGAATTTCAGTCACATTTGGGAATGAATAAGTTACTGAGGTCAAGAACTCCCCTTCAGAGAATTGAAATGACTACTTAAAAAGGTCTCCCTCTATGTTAAGCTGCAGTACTTATCCTTTCTCTCTGCAGACCCCTTAAAGAAATCACCAGATGCGACAAGAGACCTATTAAGTGAACATGCAGACAATGGTTTTCTACAGAGTGCAGTATGCAAATTTTTCACTCAGCAGAACATCTAAAATGGAAGAAAAAAGCCACAATATATTATGGATAGTAGTTTCTAAATGTTCAGTTTAAGCATGCTTATATAAATATCATGGTTGTTGCTTCTAAATTACTACTGAACACCACATAGGCATTAGCAGGTACAAAAATAAGCAGCAAGAAGTCTAATAACAAAATCCTTTCATCTAGATGATGGTCACAGATGTCAACTATTCAGAGATCCTAACTGGCCAGAAATAAAAAAAGTCAAAATAAGATTCTGCATGATCAAAAGAAAAGATAAATATTGGACTTTAAAATATTAGTTGGCATTTATCTGCAAGGAAGAAAAGATGAAATATTAAACTGAGGACACTGCCACAGGATTCAGAACAATAAGATATAAGCATCAGCTACATGTTATTGCTTCTTATATATCATGAACCTGCAACATGGCTATTGCAAGTTGTGTAATAAATGACAAGCAGATACCATGCTTCAGAGTTTCCAAAAATGATGCAAGTGTTATCAAGATAACTAATGACTACTCGAAGTATAAATGTGTTTATTCAGGAAACTATTTCTTAATGAGAAAAGTGGCGGGACAATTTTACAACCTCATTGATTCTGAAACATAATTCAACATGGAATACGTACAGAAATAGGCCGTAACAAACTGCTAGCAATATAAGATGGAACCGTCAGGACAACACTTCTGGTCTGCACTGCAATCAATCCATCTGGTGTTTCATATGTTAACATATACCCCTGGCCGTCCAATTTCTCAATGCTTGTAAGTTTCCATGATAGTTTGACTTTGCTACCCAACCTGGAAATAGAAGGAAAGTTAAGAGATTTTGTGTGTGAGGTCATCAACATAAATTTCTGTAGTTAAGATAGATGCCGCAAGACCTTGAACCCAAGATAGTTCTTGACCCATTAGTCTGTGGACCAAGAATATACTTTTGTGAAGACTAAACTTAAAAGCATCACTATTTTAATTAAATAGGTATATGGACAAGTTTAAATTCTGTTAGGCATTGGTAACATTAATATTACAATTAACATGAGTGTAGAAAGATATGGATAGCACAACAGACATACCTAGAAAAGATGGCATTAGGTAGCATGGCAAGCCCTTTACTAAAAGATGCAACAGTCTGCCCTTTGGTTTCGGCAGGCGTCTACATATTAGCCAGCAGATGACTAGAACATTGAGTAACTCATCAAATTAAGATATAAAAATATTCAACTTTGGTAATTCAATATCTTACGGATCTCTAGGTGGTTTGGGACTTTTGCTCTTCTCCTGAATTGCCTTTATAGTTCCACCAATAATACTACCACTGTTCTGCTCTAGCCTCCAAACCTTTCCAAAAGCTGCTTTCATACTAAGCTTTGCAGGATCACCAGCATATACACCTGCATGCGAAGTTATTCTGCACCAGAATGAAAAATGAAAGCATTCACCCAAGAATATAAAAGCTGTGTCGCATAATCTTAAGTAGTTGATAATACAAATGACTGGAGGAAATGGTATCACCAAAAGGGAATTAGGCCGTTGGTACCTAGACATTTGTAAACTCAGACTATTTATAGAGACCCTTTTTTTATAACTCTGATTTTCAACAAAACAGACATTGCAATCATCAACTTAGCGATGCCCCAGAATCACACCCCACCAATGTTTGGAAGAGGTTCTGAGTGATCTTCCCCCTCTCTCTCTCTCTTTCTTCACAGACAACAAAAATAAAATAAAATAAAAATAAAGGTCTTAAAGGAAAAATGCTAATAAATGCAATGGAAGCATGTACACACAGCTAAAGAACTGGAAGCTTCTGCACAACATTTAATATTGTGGTCAGATGCAGATAAATTCTCAAGACCAGGTGAGCAATGAAAGAAAGAGCGATCATATCTGAAAACGTGGAACAGATGTATAAAGGAATACATAATTCAAAACTGTCATTGGGAAGAAGATTTCTCAAAGCGGCAGATGTCAAATTTACAAACATAAAGAATGACTAGGGAAATCCCACAATAGTAAATTAACTAATTTAGCCATTTTCCTGAGATCTATATCGCCATACCACAGAAACAGTATTTTACACTTTCTAACACAAACATTCTGTACATGCATCTGATAAAATATATAAAGCACATTTTGTGAACCTGAACAAAATGGCTCTATCAGGCGTTCAAAAACCTCATCTCCAAGATTACGGCGCACAAAGTCTTCAACCGATTCCTCATGACCCTGAAACCTTTGTAAAACACTGGAAATGAGGGCAATCTAGCACAAATGAATAATCCAAAGCATGTATAAAAAGGAAGGAAGGACAAACTGGTGGAGAAGGCCGAATGCCGATAGCACCAAGTCCAGCCCTCAGTTTACCAGCAAAGCTCATCAAGTCAAAGAAAGGCAAGTCAGTTGGCTTAGAAGGTACTGGCCTCAAATTTCCATTCCACAAAACAAAACGTGGAGCATTTGGATCACCAAACACAAGATCATCCTTTAAACCACTATCCACCTGCAACAACAATAAGAGCAAGTTGCACCAATTAGCTTCATAAAACTTTACAGTGTGCAGAGAATGGATCTAGCAAATTATAATTAGCCTATGCAGGCATTATGAGGATGTCAGCAGCCACCTAAACAAAGCTTCAACTTTTCTAGATCCCCAACAAAAAGGATTCAGTAAAGGTTCAATCAAGATCAGTGTCATGTAAAGATCACATAGAGCCAAAATTTGACAGTGCAGATGATAAGAGAAGCCAGCCAATTGATGATGGTCTTGCTGGCTGGAATCTTCCATCTTGGGTGCTACCCACATCTGAACCTCTCCATAATTTGACTTCCACACCAAATGTAATTCTTCTAGAGTTATGATTTCTCACTCCTGCACTTGAAGTGACACCTGCCCCTGGTTAAGTGATGAATATTCATTTCTACAAGAAGTTCATTTTTCTATCAAAAGAGTGGTGTATGGGTTGACCTCATAGCAGAATGGCTCTTCTCCGGGCTTCCACTATCTCAGTACTGGCTTACTGTGCATCATCAACCCAACTCAGCACCATCCTTGCTCGCTAACTTGGCAAAGGTCCTTGAGCTCCATCTCAGGGCTTCTGGTGCTTCCTCATGATGGCTCTCTATGCTCTAGTTCAGTACTTCCCTCCACAATGTTGTGATCACCGTACTTGTCTCCGGTAAGGCTTAGACACCATTACCCTTTATCTGATCTTGATGCTATGCTCTCCCCCCAAAATTGTTTGCTTGATAGGTCTGATTCATCTCAGGAATTTGTGGCTTTCTCCCCTGATTTTATTTTGCCATTTGTGGGTTCGACCATGAAGTTTCGGATGACTGTGGGTTTAATGAACAAGTTTGGATGTCTATGGGTTTGATGATGGGATTTTGAATGTCTTATTGCTGGTTTTTGGCCCATTGCCCATTGGAGTACCACATTTTTGATATTTTTGTATGCCTGATGATGATCAGCTCTTTATGCTTGGCATCAGGCTAGCAGCCATGATGATTCACTTATGTTGCAAGTCCTTCTACTATATGCCCCAGAAAAGAAAGACTCTTGGCATACATTTTCCCGGAATTAGTTTATATTCAGTTGTATTTTAAGCATCAATAGATTTAGTGTACCATTTCTGTTTTTTATAGCAATCTTGTATAGTTTTCCTGCTGGTGTACCCAACGTATGCATGGCATAATTTGTTAGAAATACGCTTTCGGTTCATAACTGGCATAGATGCGACACCTGATAATTTATTTACATATAGCTATATTAAACTATCTCTAATTCCCATTCCTAATTTATATGACATTAAGCATATTCAAATGCAGGTAGTATTTATTACCAATTTACCATTATATGCATTACTAAAAGATTATTGTGCAAGGCTGCTGATCTGACAGGTGGGAACCAAATAATTCTATGTTTATACGTGTAGCAATTTTGTCATAGAAAAGGAAATGGACTCCTCTATAGGCCAAGGGGATCGGACATGGGAGTTCATGGTTTTGGGGGTGGATGGGGGGTGTGGGGTGCGGGTGGCTCTTCATATTTCTACAATGTACAGCCTCTATGCTTGGTCATTTGCCAACAGCTAGTAGAGGCTCAATTCTATCTATAGAACATAAAAATCTACTTATTCCCTCAAATTATTCTGCAACGTCATGGCAGCACATCCCCCACCCACCACAACAACAAAAATAAAAATAAAAATAATCCACCAACCAAACACCATAAATTCTTTAACTCGTGGAATAAATCCTATACCCTCTACATTACCCAGATTGTTATTTCTCATTCCCTCAAAAAGTTATTCTGCAACCAAAAACTACCTATGAGACTAAAAGGTAATTATTGCAGCAACACCTGATGGTCTGAAATAACAAGAATTGTTATCCCAGAATAGACTTGGCATGATCAACTCAGGTATGAAAAAGATGAAATATAGATACCATGCTCAGCAAAATGCAGGAGACGAATGAGATTTGAAATTCTAATTTATCTCTAAATATGTTGAAATATAGAGATGCGGGCATGAATAAGGGAAGAAGATAATATTGATATTCGAACTATTAAGAACAAATTATGAAAAAAAAAGTCAATCACTTGGTATGAAAACTAATTGTGCTGAGATCAGTAAAGTTCCTCTGAATTAGGGAACATGAAAGAATAGGCACAGAATTGACGGCCGCCTTCACATTGTTCTTCTAAGATAAACATGACATCAGAAATTGCATATTCCCAATGGAGAACAAACAAGGATGGTATAATGCTAAAGTATGATGCTAGGGTATGCAAGCTCATGTGTCATTTCGATTAGAACATTGCAACATCGATCAAGGATCATATCTGATGAATTCGTTAGACTCAAAAATAATGCTAAATTTGAACAGTGGATCTTAACCTAGAAATTTTAGCTAACTTTTCAAATTGCCCAAAGCAAAATGATTCATGCTACGTCAAAGGCCTCTAATACACATACATATATGTATGGTGACTAGTTTGGATAGTTGTATAGGATTGTTGCAATTTCGAGAGAGAGGCACTAATTATTTTCTCCAGCAATTAGCTCAAATATTTCTAGAAAAACCTTATAATTAGCTCAAATCATAAGAACGATTCCTTTTTTTTCTCGCAATTGCATCGTTCCTAACAACATCGGGGACTAGCGAATAAGAAAGAAAGAAAGAAAAGAAATTGGAGCTACGTACGGCCATGGAGAGGACGGGATCGGAGGGCTGGAAGCTGTTGGGGCCTTCCTCCCAGAGGTACCCGTCGCGCTCGACGGTGGTGATGTTGCCGCCCACCCGGTCTCGCGCCTCCGTCACCAGCACCTCCCCCGCCCATGCCGCGTCGCCAGCGCCTGCGCCGTGCACAGCCCGCTGATCCCCCCGCCCACCACCACGCACTCCGCCGTCAGGCGGTCCCCACTGCCGCCTCCGCCTCGCCGCCGGCCACGGCGCGGTCGCTGGCGATGGAGCACCGGATCCGACGGCGAGGGCATCGGCCGCCGATAGGCTTGGCCGAGAAGAGGAGTGTCGCGGCGGTGGAGAGGGTGGAAGCCGCCATTGCCATCGCGATTCGAGAAGCGACGCCAGGGAAGGAAGCGGCCTGTTATCTGATGCCTGGCCGCAGGATTTTCTCCTCTCGTAATCGCATGATCCGTTACTTGGGCCCGGGAATTCGTGTTGGTGCAGGTAATTACATTCTTGCCAGGAAAAAAAGGGTATATAAGTAACATACTTATCAAGCCTTTTATACAGCAGCCAATATATAATGGGATTGCAATCCCATTCATGATTAACATGGAAACATATTATTCCAGTATTGCTATATTTGTGTATACAAATATTAATATTAAGAGTAAATAATGCATCTAATATAAAAGTTTTGTAAAATAGCATTTTCACGTTTCTGTTGTTTGTATTCTCTCAAAAAAAAAAAATTAAATTTACTATTATTAGGAATGGTAACAAAATTCAAACCCGCAGATATCCGATTCGATTGGATCAGATAATCAACATGTTGACTGATTTTGAGCCAAGTTTGAATACAATCCGAATGCTTAACTTTGAATTTGGATCAGAACTGGATAGTTATGCATCCGATCTTATATCCAATCCAAAACTAATCCAAATTATTTTAATATTTAAATATATATTATATTAAATATATTTATTAAGGTAGTTTGAATTTTATTTTGATTGAATATAGAACTAAGTGTTGTTAAATTTTATTTGTTTAAGATGGATATGATTTATAGAATAGTAGTATGGCTTTAAAGTTGATAGAAATGAAAATAAATACTTAATATGACTCAATTGGGTTCGGAACAGATAGATCTGAATTATCCGACACCCATTAAAATGAGTTTGGGCAAAAAAAAAATCAGTCTCGATAATATTTGGGCTGAATTTGGATAGTTTATTAGATATATAAATTTAGATTTGGATAGCTAGAAATTCATCTCGAATCCGATCCAATGCCATCTCTAATTATTATAACGATTTGGATGGTGGAGGACCGTATTATGTGCTTAGGATAATACTACAGGCAACCAATTATGTATATAAGAAAATTCACTTGCCAGAGTTGTTAGCATCCTCAGAATTCGTGCCACTCACACGAGAAGTTTTGATCATGAAGTTGCCAAGCCAGTATTTATTGGCTTGATGAATTTTCCATATATAACCGGAATATTCTTTATCCGGTTAGACACACATTTACCCACTTGAAGCAGTATCAAGGATTCATTTCCTAGGTGGCCTCTTGTTTCATTCATCCCTCTCTTGTGTTACTTTTTTTC
>KE506266.1:89617-117705 GCA_000441515.1 Elaeis oleifera
TGTGATGTCAGATGGATGGACTGATCAGAGGGGTCGAAGTTTAATGAATTTTCTGGTGAACTACCCTGCTGGAACAATGTTCGTAAAATCTATTGATGCTTCATGATATGTCAAAAGTGGAGAGAAAATGTTTGAGTTGTTAGACTCTTTTGTGGAACATGGGGGAGAGGCGAATGTTGTCCAAGTAATTACCGATAATGCAACAAATTTCATCATGGCCGGTATGACTTTCTAATCCTGATTTCAATGCCAATATTCTAGATTTCTAGTTGTACATTGTGATGTATAAAAGACTTTCTAATTCTAATTTCTAATTCTGCATTGCATATTGTTTTTGCATTTGTTTGAAATAGAAAAGCTTTTACAAGTAAAGAGGCCACATATTTATTGGACACCATGTGCAGCACATTGCATAGATCTAATGTTGGAAAATAGTGGGGAGATTCCACAAGTTAAACGAACTATTGATAAAGGAGTTGCACTTGCCGGTTTTATTTACAACCACGTTGGTGTTCTAAACATGATGAGGGAGTTCACAAAAAGGAGGGACTTAGTTAGGGCTGGAAAATCAGATTTTGCACATCATATCTTACTTTGCACAGCATTCACAAACAAAAGGTTAACTTGAGAACGATGTTTACTTCTCAAGGATGGGTGTCCAGCAAATGGGTAAAAGATCAGAAGGGTAAACAGATTTCAGAAACTGTTCTCTCTCCTACTTTTAGAATGGTGTGGTCTACACTTTAAAGTTATGGGCCTCTTGTACAAGTTTTGCGATTAGTTGATAATGAAAAAAGTCAGCCATGGGATACATCTATGAAGCCATGGATAGATCTAAAGAAGCCATTATGAAAGCATTCAATGGAAATGAAGAGAAGTACAAGGAAGTCTTCAAGATTATTGACAAAAAGATGGGAATGCCAACTTCATCAACCTCTTCATGCAGCTGGTTATTACTTGAATCCCGAGTTTTCTATAATAACCCGAATATAGAATTTGATGAGGAAGTGACTGCTGGGCTATATGCATGCATAACAAAATTGGTTCCAAGTCAAGAAGAGCAAGATCGTACCGTATCTGAGTTATATGTGTACAAAAAGGCAGAAGGCCTATTTGGGATTCCATTGGCTATTAGATCAAGGACAACAAAGGCTCCAGTTAACTTAAATAACTTGCTCAGAACTTCAGAATTTATAACTTATTCAGAATTTCAGATGTTCTTGTTCTAAACTCTTTACTTTTCATTTATCTGCATTACAGCCGAATGGTGGAGTTTGCATGGAAGCTTAGCTCCAAATTTACAATAGTTAGGAATTAAAATTCTTAGTTTAACTTGCAGTACATCTGGTTGTGAGCGTAATTGGAGTGTGTTTGAACAGGTTAGTTACTTACATCATGTGCTGCACATGCCAATCTTATTAAATAATAGTAATATTATATTTCTAAACAAGTTTTGATAAATGATTGATTGGTACTTGCAGATTCATACAAAGAGAAGGAATAGGCTAAAGCAAAAGAAGCTTAGCGATTTAGTGTACGTTAAGTACAATCAAAAGCTTAAAGAGAGATATGATCGGTGCAATGTTATTGATCCTATTTCTTTGCAAGAAATTGATGACTGTAATGAGTGGTTGATTGGAAAGTCTGGCACGCAAGGAGTCAATTCTATGGATGTCGAGGATGATTTGGTGTTTGTTGATGATGATGACTTGACATGGGGTGCAGTAGCTAGGGCAGCAAGTGTTAGAGAAGGAAGGAAAATACCAAATTGCAAGCAAGATCAAGATCAACAGCAGCTTCAACTTCACATTCAAAGCCACCAAACTTAAATCATGAAGAGATTCATTCTAGTTCAGAAGAAGAGATTGAGGAGAACGTAGCGAATGACCTATCTGATGATGGAGGAGATGATCATTATGACAACTTAGGCATAGAATCTGATGAAGACTTTTAATTTAGACTTTTAGAATAGAACAAGAGGCTGCCTTGTGTAAGTAATGGAAAAAACAAAAAACTCAAAAAAGTTTTAGTCTTTGGGTATGGTGTTTAGACAAAAAAATCTGATGAAGATTTTTAGTTTTGGATTAGATCATTAGAACAATCGGTTGCAATTAAGACTTAGTTTTAGAATAGACTATATTTATTTCTATTTTCCTAAAAAATGGCATCTGACTTCAATCAGGCGCTCGCTTTTTCAGCACCTAGTGCCTCAAGTGCTAGACTGGGTCTAGCACCTTGGGGGCGCCTGGCGCCCTTAACAACCTTGATCGCATGGGTTCACTGCAATTCTGAAATGTTTAAATAGCTTATCCATATAAGTGAAAAAGCTTGAACATAATTTGGTTTGAACATAAACTCATATAGAAAATGAAACCTTCACTGAGGGAACAATTTAAGCAATGGTACTTTAGTTTGTATACAATATAATCAGTCACATATGTGCCTGTGCTGAAACAAGCACACCTGCACACACATGCGAGAAAACAGCTCACAATATGGGAACAATATTAATAAATTTGTATTTGTAGCTTGCATACATGCATAACATCCGTGTGCATGCGTACGCATGCACACACCCACACCAACACGTACACAAAGAGATATGAGAAAAGATATACTGTATTGAATTTAAACGTAACAGAAATTAAAATGATGTATTATAACTAAATAAATATGATGCAAGAAGAAGCTCACCAAAACCCTATCCATGCACAAGGGGGTCAGACCTCCACGAGCAAACCAAACATTCTTGACCTATCGAAATATAAATAAAATACTTTTGAGAAAACATGAATAAAAAGTTAAGCAGTGATAAAGATTTATATGTGCAAAGTATAAAGTTTTAATTTTCACATATTTCTTTTCATGTTTGCAACATCAATAGGATCAGAAGCAATCACCAAGGTGATGAAAACTAGGGACTAGCCCCGACTTAAATAGATCCATGATTAGACCTCCCATAGCAGTCCAAACATTTACTTAAGAAGCAGACCGGGTCCAATTTCTCGTACTTTCTCAGTGTGATTACTTTCATCAATTGCCCTGCCAGTTCAGTGGGCTGTTGGCTTACCATGCAGTTGCCCGCTGCTCCAGCCACCTATCTGGTAAGCAGACCAATTGTTATCCTTACTGTTCTCTCTGCTTGGGGGCCCCTCCTATTGCTCTAGTCATCAGCTATGACAGCTCCAGCTCGCACCCACTATGTGAGGCCACAGTGAGCACTGTGGGCAGCCTCAGAAATTAGGGGGTGTTATTGCAAAGTTTATAACCATATCTCATACTGTTATCTAGGAGATGTGTGGCTCATAATTTCTTTAAGAAAGGGTCAAATCATAAATCCTGTCTTGTTAAGAAAATCATCATACAGAATGCTTTGTTCATAAAGCTTGTCATCTTCTCCCAGTGTTCCTGACATGGTGCATGCAACATGAACCAAAAGGCAAAAGTAGTTCAAGTAAAAGAAACACAATCAAAATGATAATTTTATAAAGCAATCTCACTAACTGAATGTAAAACCTAATAAAGACATCTCATTACATATTTGGGAGTGCAACACAAACATTGAAAAGAGGGCAAATATTTTCAATGTATTGCATGACCACGATTTCAAATTGTAGGCAATAGGCACTGTTTGTTGGACATGCACAATGCATTCATGCAATATCAATGATGCATGTTGTTACAGTGACATTTTGTTTGCCAATCATGCATGTTTTTTTGGTCGCAAATTATGCATGCTTTTCAGTAATCTAATTTTGTTGGCATGTAGCCGATACTCCAACATAAGCCATCACAGTACTAAGACACCGCAGTCAACAAGACAATTGAATATCCAAAAACAATAACTCAGTATATTCTCCACCAGTGTATCACCAGAAGATAGATAGAGTTAGCCAGTTAAAATTGAATTTACATTATTATGGATCAAATTTTGCAGTCTACCAAGCGGCATCCATAGCCACTGCCCAATAACAAATCCTCTAACATAAGAATGAAACTGCATGGCTGGAGTCATATCTCACATTGAAAAACCAATAGTAAGTTCTGCACCATTTTAAGGGTAAGGCCTTGTGTGGGCTATGATTCTAACAGCAGTCACAGAACCGAACTCCTCTTACCAACTATCAACCAACAAAACATAGAACATAGCTGCTACGATGGCAGCTGATATAATAAAAACAATTGCTTGTTAATGAAATCAATCTTCTCGCAGAAAGCAACATCCCGAATAATTCCAAAACCCCAAAACTCCTCATCAGAAAAACCTCTAAATAAGTAGAACCACAAATGCATCCATTGTGAATATTTAAAAATCAAAACAACCACTTCTGAAATACAACTTGCGGAAGAGAACATATCAAGAACTACGTAATTCCAGACAAATACCTAAAATACCAAGCAATAACACCGAGTTGGATCGAAACCAACACCTTGTACCTAATTGAATTACATTTTAAGCAAAATTGTGATTAAAGTTATCAATTTGTAGAGAGAAGATAGATATAAACCCCAAATGAAAAAGATTTGAGTAATTCGTAAAGCACTGGCCTCGGAGGATCGGACGACGCAGAGGCGGAGGCTACGAGCGACCTTGAGGATGAGATCCCTCCAGAAAAGGAAGCGGTGCTCCCAATCCGACCGCTGGCCGCTGAAGGCCTTGAAGCGCGCGGCCGACGCCACCTCGTCGTCCCAATCCGGCACTTCTCTCCTCACCACTTCCTCCACCGCCGCCGACGAAGGAGAGGGAGGAGGAGGAGACGAACTACTCATTCAGATCAACCCGAAGAAACTAGGATTCTGATCGCAGGAAATGGATTTCGAGAGATCGAGAGAGACGGAGACTCGGGGAGGAACGAGCGTTCCGCTTGAACCAATTGACGCCATCAAAAAACTTAGTGCAATTTAGCACGGTGGGTCACACCGATTTCAGGAACATAGCTCGTAAAGGACAAATGAGTCGGGATTTCCTATTGATCCAAGATTGAACCAGAAGGTGTAATCTCTCAATCATAGCTACGCATTTTAAACCAAAGGGCCTCAAGTTAGAACAATCAAGGGGTTAGATTAGGACATGACCTAACTTGACCCAACCGGTCTCCGAACTTTTGCTACGAGAAAAGATGGAAACCAGCATGTTCCCATCCCGCCCATCCTGACTCCCCTCTGCCGCGCCCTTTGCTTCATTGTCTCCAATCCAGAAGGATCACCGGACCTTTCATGGACCACTTGGACGAGGTTTAGCAATAAGATCTATTACATCCAAAACTCAATTATAAAATGAAACTCAAAAAGCCATAACTTATATTTTGAAAAGATTTGGTAAGCTTGATGTACAAATCGTGGACTAACTTCTAATAAAATCTAGAAATTTTTATGATATCTTCTATTTTTTAAAAAATTTAGCCTGAACTATAAGAGGAATTTGATTTTTAAAAAAATAGATTTAAGTCGTATAAATAGAGAGTCTGTATCACAATTTTGTTCATAAGGATGAAATAAAAAAGATTTATCCTGCTTTCTGACTAATCTCTCTTTTAAGTAGAAGAGAAATTCACCACAATTATAAATCATGGACCTTTCTAATATAAATAGAACGTGTAACAAACTTTTCTATCTTTAATGAAATAAATGGCTTAGAACCCACTTTTAAAAATATCTTATTTATTTATTATTTTGAGAGCTCTATATTAAGATGGTTGAAAGAAATTCTTACTTTGATCAAGTTCGCATCAGAGTTTTTGTCCTTGAATATACGAGGCATTAGTCTATCACAAGCAAATAGGAGAATCATTATCAAGTATATTAAAGAGTTAAAGCAAGTGTAGCCATTGCTTTTGCCTCATCAAGTGACGATGTGAAGAATGCCTTACACAATTGGACGAGAAGATCGCCTGACTCACTGATGTTACATCTTAGTTAGCAATACCTTCAACTCAAGCACTAGTTACTCTTATTACATAGTTCTCCATTTATAAAAAGATGAATAATTGTCAAGAGAGGAGGATAAGCAACTTATAGGTACTTAAAATTTCCCTCTTCAGCTCTTTTAAGTTAAAGCTTGCAATGAGATTTGTGTTCAACTCTTCGATATAGAGAATTTCAGTCTTGTAACTGAACTGCTAGTTCCTTGGTGACTTTTCACATTCCGTGATATCTAGAAATTTGCTGACTTCATAATCAACTCCAAAAGAAATATCACTTGTCAGGCTTCTAAAACTGCCATCAGCTCTACAGCTTAAATTAAAATTCACTTGGCACCAGGTATGAGAGATGTGAATTATCCTTGATCTTGACTATCACCTAGAATGCTGAACTACAACTTGTTAATCTAATTTTATGTAGCCTAGGGAACTGGAAATCACAATCTTTACCAAGGAAGAGGGATGTGTCTCTTGTGACTTGGAGAAGGTATTGAAAATAACAATATTTCCAAATCAGGGTGATATATCTGAGATTCATGACTTGGAGTTGACCAAGCCTTCCCTCCTGCCACATAGCCTTGTAGGTTTCATAGCAGGCCCTCCATTTAAGAGTGATGCATTGGCTGTAATCCAGAAACATTTTGAAGATTGATGTTGAGAGGCAATACTACAATGTTCTCAAACTTTGGTGGCTCATTTCCCTTTGCTGACACATAAGAGGTAGATAATTATAAGGCCTGTAGGTTAGGAACATAGCTATTAAATAGATAAACTTGGATCCAGAACCTGATGATACATATACTCGCCTGAGATGGGCATATTTGGTATCTATATTAGACTCACCATTTGCAACCAAAAAAAAAAAAGGAAAAAGAAATCTATATCAGGCCAAGGAGGTGAGACATGCCTAAATGCCAATGAAAATAAAACCACTCAATCCTCATTCACCAAACACTTCATGATCAAAAATTAAGTTCCTTTCATATTCCCAGGCATAATCCTAGTCCCTGAATTAACTTTTTGTCCTAAATATATCCATATGGCATTAATGGAGGGTGAAGATTGCCTTCTAACAAAAAAAAAAAAGGAAAAAGAAACCTACAATAATCTAACAGAAGGTTATCTTCCTCTTTGGGTGGTAAATAGCCCATTTTTCTCCTATACTCGTGGCCATTGGGTTGCATGTCATTCTTGGACATAGGTCTTACAAACAGCCAGTCACCTCGGATGCTACAAAAGCTTCTACCCTAAAAAGGACAAGTTTAAGTTTTATCTGGTAGAAAATTATTGAGTTTTGATTTAATGGCGGCCATATGACCATGGTTTGCAAATGATCTGAATAAGAGCAAACAGGTCAAAAGTTCTTATTTAAGCGGTAACAAGGTGCAGAATGGCAGCAACAGCAGAATCAAATTTCGAAGTCTTTCTGGTGCAAGTCCGATTCAAAGAGATAGATTAATTAATCTGCCCGCATGACAACCTTAATTTGTCTTGTTTCCCTCTCTTTTTCCTAAGCCTTTAGTTTTGCATATGGCATCTGAATTAATAATCATCATGATTTGAATGTCAAAATCACGCTCCTATTTCTTTCTTTTAAAGGCTATCATGTGCTTTCTTTTTGAAGGCTAGCAATGATGTACAAGCACAACCTTTCTAATGATGTAGAATACCAAGTCTTGCAGTAAAATGAACATGTATATGTCCACATGATGCACATGAGAATGGCATGAATGTAGAAAACAATCATCAAGTCCACTGATGTAACCTAACTGAAAAATGAAAGAAATTCTGCTGCCATTAAAATATGTATCTATGATAACTCAAGCAACATGCTTACTATAGTAGGGTAAACAGACATTTGCCTGCTCAAAAATTCATCACCTAAACATTATGAGAAAGAAATTATTTAGTACATTATCCATATAGCCCTATTTCAAAGGTAGAGTAGAGCAAGACTTCAAAGAGCAACTAGCAAAAACATATTTAAGTTACAAACTATAAGTAGAATCACACACATCACATGATCAACCAAAGAATTCTATACATACAGGCAAAAATATCACAAGGCAAATACAAGCATACATATTGAAAGAAAATAACAGCAATACAAAGAGATATTCCATTTTATATCTTCGCAGGTATGGGGCAAAGACCAAGACCTCTTGTGAATCCTTCCCTGCATGTGACTTGGTTGCTGAAGTAGAAATCCTCTTGAATTGCCATCTAATCTTCTATATACACATGCACTAGTTACACTGCACTTTCTTCTGCAGAAACATTGGCATAGGCAGGATGCCAACATATGCAAGGATGAGCTTTATAGCATAGAAAACAATATATTAAAATCTTATATTAAAAGCCAATCTGCATCTACACCTCCTCTCCACTTTATTTTTTTTTTAACTGTTGAAATGAACTGTAGATCTCTCTAATTGGAAATGTAATCTTCCTAATTAGAGAGAAATATGGTTGTACATGGTTGTCTAATTAGAGGAAAATATGGTTATAAAATTCTCTCTAATTGGGAATGTAATCTTCCTGATTAGAGGGAATATGGTTGTAAAATTCTTAAGTTGAGATTCTGAAAATTAATAAAAAGATCCTATAGATTCTAGAGGAAAGCAATTCCTCATTCCTTCGAAATCTCATCTCCCTCTCTTCCTCTATCTCTCTTCTTCCGTCTCTATTTTTCAACATAGTATCAGAGTCTTAACCCATATATCCCTCTACAACCTCTATCGATCCTCTGCAACCTCTTTTCCTCCTACCCAACATCCACCCTGCTGCCCGCCTCTGTCGCCGACCTCCTCGCCATTCATCACCGTGACGATCGTGTTGCACACATCCTCTGACTCTAGCAGCACCGGTCCTTCACCCTCATCGGCCCATCTATTACTCTCGCGTCACCAATGTCTTCATCGTCGACATCCATCCCATCGGTCGTGGCCTCCTGTTGTCCGCGATCCGAAGAAGCTGATGAGAAGATGAACAGTGAAATCTTTTGTTGATTTTCTGTAGAAAAACTAGAGAAAAAAAAGGAAAGAAAAAAAGAGATAAAAAAAAAACTGGAGCAACTATCATATGTGCCTTCACTCCCAGGATGCTGCTGTTTGTTCTGGAGCAGCGATGGAGCATCTTCCTTGGGAGTTTTGAATATGTTGAAGTGCCTTTCATGTGAGTAGGCATTCGACGTTTTTTCTTCGTCATCTGAGTTTATCTTAGATCGTTGGTAAGAAATTCTTCCCTCAAGATTCATTTATTTTTTTTGGTAATAGATGATAAAACTCCTTTAACTATGGAGGATTTGGAAAAGTTGATGATTAGGACGATGAAGTCTCGTATCTTGGGTGGTGAATCTTCAAAGATCACCCTAGAAGCTAATCCGATCAAATTGGATGGGTCGGGTACCTACTTAAGTTGGATGCGACATGTTCGTCTAATTTTAGATTCTCACAATCTTGAGGGGTTCATAAGTGATACTAAAAAAAGGCCAAAAGGAGATGGGATAGCTATCAGACAATGGAATTCTAATAACTCCCGGGTGGTAGCATGGCTCCTTGCCTCTATGGTACCAAGTGTTGCTCACACGGTAGAGGCATTGACAAATATTTATGAGTTGTGGCAAACCGTGGCCACAACTTATTCCTATAAAGGTAATAATATGCATGCCCATAAGATCTAGCGAGAGCTTCGGGAACTTACTCAGGGTGCCCGATCTGTAACAAAGTATGTTAGAGAGTTAAAAAGGTTATGGAATGATTTTGATTTTTATAATCCCTTTACTCCTACTCATCCTGGTGATGTTGATGTGTTCGGCAAATAGATAGAGTGTCAACGCCTTGTGGATTTTTGGATAGGCTTAATCGAGAGTTTGAGTTTCGATGCTCTTCTATTCTTAGTACATAGGAGTGGCCAACTCTAGATGAAGCTATTGCCTTGGTTCTCAGTAAAGAACTCGATTAGCCACTATATCTTCTTCTACAAACACAGCTATATGCTCTGCACTTGTGGTACAGCCAATTACTCTTAAAAGCTCTTCTTCTCTCAATTCTGCCCAAGAGATTCAGTCTCGACTTCGTGGGGTCAAGATTTGTGACCACTGTCATAAGCCGGGCCACATCAAAGCTTTCTGCTATGAGCTGCATGGTCATCCGACTAGAGGCCGTGGTCGTGGAGGTGGTCATTCTGGTAGAGGCCGAGGCCAGCATAATGAGGCCCATTTTTCTTCTATGGGAGAATTATCAGTCGAAGAAATGCAACTTCTAGAGAAATTCAGATCTAGTGCAAATATTTCTATGTAACGCTTCCACAGGGGATTCTCCGGATCAACCAACCAGTTCTCTCTATCAGGGTAATTTTGCCCAAACAGGTATCAGTGATCAAGTTCATGCTCTCAACTGTAGTAACTCTTTTCTATGGGTAGTTGACTCTGGAGCATCCAATCATATGACTGGATCCTTTAGAAATTTTGTGTCTTATATTCCTTGTTCCAGTCGTGATAAAGTTCGTCTTGCTGATGGCTCCTTTATCCCAATTTCTGAGAAAAGGATCTATCAAATACACTTCCGAATTACTTTTATCATCTGTTCTACATGTCCCTAGATTTTTTATCAATCTTCTATCCATTAGTGCTATTACAAATGATCTTGATTGTGCTGTAACTTTTTTCAAAACACATTGTGTCTTTCAAGAGCCAAAGACAGGAAGGAAACTTGGGACTGGTATAATGCGTAATGGGCTCTACTATTTGGAGGAAGGAGTTTCCGTAGGCTACTCAGAGACCAGTTTGGCAGTGTCATCTCACAAGAGAGAGACTTATTACTCCAGCACCGCAGGCTTGGTCATCTTCCATTTACTCTCTTAGCTCGTATGTTTTCAACTACTTTTGAATCATATAATAAAGAGAAGCTAGTTTGTGATGCCTGTGAACTAGCTAAACATGTGAACTAGCTAAACACACTAGAAGTACTTATCTAAGCTCTGGCCTGCGTAGTAAAATAATGTTTGAGGTAGTTTACTCTAATGTGTGGGGACTTTATGGGACCACTGCTATTTCTGATCATCGATGGTTCATTACTTTTATTGATTATTTTAGCCATTGCACTTGGGTTTATCTATTGAAAAATAAGAATGAAGTATTTCAGTCATTTAGAGATTTTCATCAAATGATTGATACTCAATATGGAGCAACTCTTAAGATTTTTTGCTCTCATAATGGGACAGAGTATTTTAATAAAGACTTTGAGGAGTATATACATAATAATGGTATTATACATCAAACGACCTGTGTTGATACACCAGCTCAAAATGGAGTTGCTAAAAGGAAGAACAGGCACTTGCTTGAAGTTACAAGGTGTTTGATGTTTCTATGAATATTTCTAAATTTTTATGGGGAGAAGCAATGCTAACTGCATCATATCTGATTAACCGAATGTCTCTTCGAACTCTGGACTATAAGACACCTCTTGAATGCCTGCAGGAACTAATTCTTCATAGTTTCCCCCAAGGTATTTGGTTGTGTTTGTTTGTTCGGGATCATCGACCTTCAGGTGGCAAGCTTGACGCTCGTGCCCTCAAATGCATTTTTGTAGGCTATTCTTCCACACAGAAAGGGTACAAATGTTGGTGTCCAATAGAGCGAAAGTTGCTTATCAGCATGAATGTAACATTTCAGGAGTCTGAGCCATTCTATATATCTTCTGCATCCTCTTCCGTCACCTTTGATGCTGGTCGAGAGGGAGAGTTCTCTACTGAAGGGGGTCCTATTACTATAGATGTTGGCAGTTCTACTACTACATATGGTGGTTCTAACACTCAGAGAGAACCTAGTTCTAAGCCTAGTTCTGCTGGCTCTGACACTCAAGGGGAAGCATCTGAGTCTATGTCACAGCCTGTTACTCCAGATTTACCTGTTTCACCTTCCCTTTCAGAGCCTGTTACTCCAAATTCACCTATTTCACCTTCCCTCTCAGAGCCTATTACGCATTCTCCAATCTCCAGGTCTTCCTCTTCTATCCCAACGGCTTCGTCTTCTACGTCCTCTTCCAAGATGAATGGTAATTTCTCTGTGTCTCCCATTCATTTTATATTAGATAATGATGATTTAAATATTTCTATTGCTTTACGTAAGCCTACTCGTCATGCTGGTATTTCTGCTCGACTTAAGGATGGAGTGGGGTATAAACATAACATCACTAACTTTGTATACTATAAATCTTTCTCGCCATCTTATCAGAGTTTCATAGCTTCTCTATCTTCTATCTCCATACCCAAGAATTGGAAGATTGCTAAGGAAGACCCCAAGTGGAAAGCCACCATGCTTCAGGAGATGCGAGCACTAGAAAAAATGATACATGGAAACTTGTATCTTGGCCAGTCGGGAAACAAACTATGGGATGTAAATGAATTTTCATAGTTAAGCAGACACCTGAGGGTACTGTTGAACATTACAAAGCTTGTTTGGTAGCAAAAGGGTATACACAGACTTATGACATCGACTATGATGAAACTTTTGCATCCGTTGCAAAAATGAACTGTATAAGGACCCTTATATCATGTGCTGCTAACTTTGGATGGGATCTATTCCAGCTAGATGTAAAGAATGCTTTTCTTCATGAAAAACTTCAGGAGGAGGTGTATATGGAGATTCCACTAGGATTTGTTACTGCTCAGATAGTGGGCAAAGTATGTCGGTTACGACGTTCTCTTTATGGTCTGAAGCAGTCACCTCGTGCTTGGTTCGATCGCTTCCGACAGACAATTATTCAGATAGGGTATAAATAGAGCAATGCTGATCATACACTCTTCTTTCGGCACAATAGAAGTAAGATTGCTGTTTTGATTGTCTATGTTGATGATATTGTGGTCACAGGAGATGATTCTAAGGAGATAACTCGTTTAAAGGATCGCTAGCTAGCACAAGTATTTGAGGTGAAGGATCTTGGGCATCTTCGATATTTCTTGGGATAGAGGTTGCCCGTTCTTCAAAAAAAAAATTTCTCTCCCAAAGAAAATATATTATGGATCTTCTTACAGAGACCGATATGTTGGGATGTTGACCTATTGCCACTCCTATTGAGCAAAATCATCGACTAATAGCTGATGCCGGTATTCCTGTTGATCGAGAACGTTACCAATGATTGGTAGGGTGTTTGATTTATCTATCTCATATGCGGTCGGATATTGCATTCGCCGTTAGTGTGGTAAGTCAGTTTATGCATGACCCACGTTCTGTTCATATGGATGCTGTGATACGGATACTTCGATATCTCAAAAGCTGTCCTGGCCGTAGTTTGCTTTATTCTTGTCATGGCAACCTACGGGTAGAGTGCTACACAGATGCTGACTGAGCTAGGTCACTTGATAACTGCCGTTCTACTTCAGGTTACTGTATTTTATTGGAGATAACCTAGTTACTTGACGAAGCAAGAAACAGAATGTGGTAGCTCGATCTACTGCAGAGGTAGAGTATCGAACTATGGCAAATAGCATGTGTGAGATTTTATGGTTGCAGATCTTGTTATTGGAACTAGGTCTTTACCGGTTGTCGCCTCTTATGCTGTATTGTGACAACAAGGCAGCAATCAATATTGCTAATAATCCAATTCAGCGGGATCGGATGAAACACATTGAGATCGATTGACATTTTATTTAAGGAGAAGCTTGATGCCAGAATCATTTGTATGCCCTATGTGCGATTTGTTAGTCAGCTGGCAGATATTTTGACTAAAGGTCTTAGTTCACAGTCTTTTTCATTTATTTGTGACAAGATAGGTCTTTATGATATCTATAACCCATCTTGAGGGGAAGTGTTGAAATGAGCTGTAAATCCCTCTAATTGGGAATGTAGATTCCTCTAATTGGGAATGTAATCTTCCTTATTAGAGGGAAATATGATTGTATATGGTTGTCTAATTAGAGGAAAATATGGTTGTAAAATTCTCTCTAATTGAGAATGTAATCTTCCTGATTAGAGGAAATATAGTTGTATATGGTTGTAAAATTCTTAAGTTGAGATTCTGAAAATTAATAAAAAGGATCATATAGATCCCAGAGGAAAGCAATTTCTCGTTCCTTCGAAATCCCATCTTCCTCTCTTCCTCTATCTCTCTTCTTCCATCTCTATTTTCAACATTAACTCATCTTTTCCTTTAGATGACATGGTCTTTGAACTGGGTGATTTCCCAACAATTGCCTTCTTCACTTTAACAATTGACAGCTTCACCTTTGAAATTATGTTATTTGACTGGCGTTGAGATGTCTTATCTATAACCTTTTGCTCAGGAGCCTTTACATCTGTCCTTGTATCACCACCTTCTTTGGTGGTTCAACTGAACTTTGATCATCAGCCTTCACAATCTCTTCCTTGTTGTCTGCTGAACCTTCGGTCTTAATGGTCTGCATGGCTTTTGCTGGCTTCAATTCTGACTTGGCCTCCTTAGAGTCACGTTCTAGTTCTCTAACAGATGCATTAACATTGCTTTCCCCTCCAAGCACATCAAGGTCCCTGGAGGTCTCTATGAAAGTTGCATCGTCCCCTCAAACTTTCATCTTTTTCTCCTTGACCACCTCAACATCTCCTAAAGCCTTTTCTTGCCCAGAGACTTCAACAACTTCAGCAGCATCATATCTTCTGGTTTTCTCACTTAAAGTTGGCTTTTTGAACTCCATAGTCTTTCTTGCTTCTCTTCTTCAACCTTAACTTCGGGCTTCCCAGCCTGTTCAGCAACTTGAGTAGCTGAGGTGGTATGAATAGCCTCAACCTTAATTGCAGTAGAACCACCTTCTCCATCCATAAATTCCTCCATACCTGCATCAGCATTGGGATCAAAATCTCTCTTTTCTATTACATCAGGAACTAAAGCTCCAACCTGAACTTCCTTAAGCTCATTAACTTCCACACTGGGGATTATAATGGCATCAGGTGCAGACTCCAATAGAGTAAATGTTGTTGAAGGTCCCACTGATGTTGAACTTGGTGCAGCAGAAACTACTGGAGCTTCTTCCTTACTTTCAATTTCTTCAACTGTTGGCTCTTTTATTGCTTCGGGTTCTTTTCTTGCATTTTAGATGCCTCTGCATCCTCTGCTGGTTTTTCTACGGCCTCAGTTGGTGGCTCAGAAGTATCAGTTGCATTAACTTGGTTCTCTACTTCAACTTCAACTGATGGTGTTGCAGTAGGCTTATCATCTTCTTCTGTTTTTACTTGTTCAGCCACGGTGACATTTTCCTTATCTCCTGGCCTTTTATCTGATTCTGTTGTAGATGCTTCAACATTTTGTGAACTCTCCACTTTGATCTTTTCTCCCTTACGTGTTTCTTCAACATCCTTGGATTTAGAAACATTCATTTCATGAACATTTTTTATATCATCATCTGCTTTCATCGCATCAATATGCTGCGGAAGTTTTAAGCCAGTTAGCAATCAACCAAAACCATAATCTGTCTAGTAAATTAGTAAAGTTTGCTTCTAAAATTCCATTAAACTTAATTAATAAAAAAATAATAAATTTGACCAACAGCTGTTAGCTTAACTGGTAGGTACACATATCTCAAAGTTGAGCGGTGGCAAAATAACCATAATCATTTTAGATACAACATTATTTCCACTCTTTATATAAATTCACCTAAAGACAAAAAACATCTTTCCTCACTGTTAATATACAAAATACTCATCCTACTGCCTCACTGCAGATCCCAAGTAGCTTATCATTCACATATTGTATAAAAATTTATCCTGAAAAATTGAAATCTTTTCATAGATGTACTAGAGCTTCTGCTTTCTTATAATAAAATCACCACCATGAGCTAGTATTAATAGAAGTATTAAATTCTGAAAATGTTTTAGACAAGAAAATCATATTTTGCTGCCTTCTCCGGTCCACTGCAACTAGATGAAATACAGCAATTTTCCCGGCTGATTTAAAGCATGCTGTCATTAGTTCAACTTCAAAGATTTGCAAAAAAAGGATCTGAATTTTAAGGTTTTCTGAAGTCTTCACATGACTTTGGAAGAAAGTATATTTGATGTTGGGCTACTTCTGCATGAAAAGTTCTTCGATCAACAAAAGGAAGAAACGAGTTTGAGCAGGCATATGCCCATCCTATTTCCTTGAAAAGAAAAAAGAAAAGGAAAGAAAAGAAACAACAAAAGAAGACGCATAAGTGGTAATAAATCATTATTATGAGTGGCAGAACTTTACAAAAACGAGTTCAAAGAAAGAAAAGAAGTTCAAAACAAAATACTAAGAAATTAAGACATTAATATGGTAAGGCACTAAAGCCAGACTAGCTTAGAATAGATGCATTTGATATGAAGTGAAGTTGAATCTTGGGAAAGAGGGCCTTTCACAATATCCCTCTTCATGCTAATAAAAATAACTATTCCTTTTGTTTCATATTCTTTTTTCTTTGTTCCAAACTCTGAGCTATATTGGATACTTGTTTGTTATTCGCTGTTTGTTCCCAAGGGAACTTGGTCTCTGTTTGTTCACATACGCTTAAACAAATAGGGTCAATCTGCCAACTTTTTTGCCCAAAATAAATATTCCAAAAGATAATCAGGTTAGACATGTGAAATATCTTTTTCATGATTCACTAGCCTATCCACTACAAAGAAGCAAAGACAAGTTGCTGTCAGCCAACAAAAATGGAATAAGAAAGGCAAAATATAAGAAGGCAAAAAAAAAAAGAATCAGAGATTGCACTTTAGAGTTAGCATAATGAAAATCTCCATAGGTTAGACATGACAGATTAAAGCAAAAATATGCGAGACTAGTTTTATCAGATATTGTCGCCAGGGTCAAAGCATAAAAAAGATAAATAAAAAATAATAATAAAAATAAATACAAGAGACATCACTGAGACTATTAGAGGCTTGAGTCCATCATACGACACAACAGCAGCCTGCTGGCTACTCCTCTGAATAGCAATAACAAGGGGGGGAATTTTGAAGCCAACCTAAGAGTGTCGTGCCTTAGATCATTAACAAGTGAAAGTCATTAATCTTTTCTTACTTTCTTAGGCTAAACTCATGAAATTCTTATTTCAGTGATTCGTGACTGCCAGATTCCACATCACATTTGCATAGCTTGATAAAGGAAGAATATGCAGGTCGAACAAGTAGCCCATTAGAAGCAAGAAAATAAGAGAGTATTTTGGCAATCTGAAGTAGGTAATGCTTCAAACCCCAACTTCCACCACTAAATCACAAGGAGCTAGGATTTGTTTCTCTCAGTTGTCCTTTACATGACAAATAATGATAGAATAAGAAAAGAAGAAAAGAAAGGGAACAGTAGGCTAACTTCTGTACATACCTCTTCATCTCTTTCATCTCTCACCGGAGCCTCAGTTTCCATTGGTTCAAGAATAGCTGAGCCTCTCTTTGACCGAGGATCAGAGGGGGCAAGGAGAGGAGATAAGAGGAAAGAACAAAGCCAGTTCCAATGATGCAAAGGCCAACAATCTCAACAAGGAACCATACAGAAGCATAAGCTGGCATGAATGAATACCCATGAATGCTGATGGCCCAATACAACAAAATTTGGTGAGAATATTAGACCATAGTATATGAAAATTCAATTGTCTGTGATTGATTAGCCTTTTGTGACAAAAATATAGATCATGGTATGATTAGCCCACCTGCATTTTCCATTATCTTGCTGTGCATGTGTGGTGGGCACAAGTGGCATGACATGATTGGCCATGCACTGGAGATATGGGTGGTGGCAATTCTTTAAGGTCTTTTAGGGTTGCTTTCAGCTGTGCTTTATCAGAGGCTTCAAACCTTTAGCAAAACCTGAGGGTACTTTCACTTTACATGGTCCCCCCAAATGTTGTAGGCTGCTTTCCAGATTTCCAACTCTTCTGTCAGCATTTTGTGGATAAGTAACAAAATCAAGTCGGTTGGAATCTGCTTGTGATGACCATATGGTGGAAGATCTAGTTAGAGAGGAAGTGCAGGATTTTTGAAACTACTTCTCATCACACTGAGGTTTTAATGGAACAAACTAAAATTTGGCTTGGCCGGAATGGTCTTCGATCCATTGCTTCTATCAAATTTTCTTATGAGTTAAAAACACTTGTATCTCGAGTCGGCTGGCATTAGTCTTGTTCATTTTAATGATTCAATCTCTCAATGAAATGAAGAAATTGAGAAACACATTTTCTTCTCAAAAACAAAGTCAAGTCATCGAATGAAAATCTCATAAATTTCCCAATGTCACAGCACAAAACCCTGGTTTAATATTACTAGTTCCTTGCTTTAATCAAATCATGCATGGTCAGAAACCATAAAAATTGCCTACATTACTGCATTTGAGAAGTGACGACTTATCTCCGGAAACAATGTAGTTGGATGCATCGAGAATTTCAATTCGAAAACATAGCTAAAGTAATCGATCATTTCCAATCTTAACATTTTAAGGGATTCTAGTGTATTATAATCTGCTTTCAACTGGATGATTTTCAGCATTCAATGCATCACAAAGTAGTTTTCACAAGCAGAATCTAGAAGGCTTGGGCAGCACATCTTGAATTTTGAGGTTGCAAATGTAGATACGAGTGAGAAGAGGAAGGTGAATGAAAAGATTGATATCGTTGGTTTCTTTTCTAACACATGATGCCCGCCACCCCCCACCCACGCACACACACATACACCCACCAAAAAAAGAAAGAAAAAAAAAGAGAAATCTTTTTAATTAAAAGAATGCTCAGGATCATGAATTATGAGGACAAACATGGCTTTAATTTCAAGTTTTGGTTCGAAGAAACTTGCAAATTATTGCAAAACTTTTGGTATGCTCTAAATATGGATACGTAGGATTATGCTTCCACGGAGCACACACAAATACACACGGATATGTTAATAATCTTATGCATGTGTCAAAGACCTTCCTAAAGATTTTGTTGGACAGATATAATATAATGAACAACAACTAAATAAAGAGGTTTTGGATGTAGAAAGTCAGTTTTGGAAGGGGTGTGGTGGGCGGCGAAGAAGGCGTCGAGCTCCGCCGAGACGAACAACTCCTTGGGCGGACGAGGAGAGGGGCAGGGCCTCCTCCTCCGCTTCCTCGGAGCCGGCGGGCACGCCATCTTCTCCGGTGACCGGCATTTCACTGCCCTGGGCAAAGACGAGAATTCTGGAAGAGAATGCCAAGAAAGCTGAAGTACGAGAGAGATGGGGAAAGCAGGGACGAGGGTTTGGATTTTTAAAGCGGAGACGGAGATTTCTGCTCGGCGAGGTTGACCGGATCGACCGTTGAGAAGAAGGGCATCAAATTGAGGTAGAACAGTGAGAAGAATATTACAGTGTCGGATGGAGCAGCGGGGTTCGCAAGGCGGGAGAAATCAGTTATGCGTTCGGTATGGGATCTTTGTAGCTACGGGATTAAGATTGTGCCCCAAACTTTGAAGAGCGTAGGCTCATCGAGCATGTTTTTGTCATACTTTGGGGAGCAGGGGGACAAAATAATTTAATAGATGGAAAAAAGGTTTTTTGACAATTATTGATTTGGCCTTGGTTTCTTTATTGTTTGCTAACCACTCAAAAGGATTACTGATATGAGGATGCTACTGTTTATGCATTGGTTGATCGATCAATCGTGGTGTTTTTTGCCTGATGTTTGTTGGGAATCATTTCTGAGCAGACTCGGGACACTGTATTGTGCGCAATGCCAGCCTTATTTTTAGGTTCGATTTGCCCGAACTTGATAACTTTTTGTATAATGAAATGGCAAAGTGGTGGGTGTAAAATTCATAATAAAAATATCAATAAAAAAATATAAAAATACTTACACATACTTGAATTATGCTGTAAAAGTGGACACATGGCAGATGATGCTTGTAGGTAGAATGGATACACAGCGGATGAAGGTCGATACCCACACACACGCGCGCACTCACACACTGACGTTAGTAATAGAAATTTCTGTTCGATAATTATTAAAATTTATTATTGAATATATAATAAAATTTACTATAAAATTTTTATTATTATAATTAAATTATGCTATTATTATGGGCCCATTACCAGAGCTGGACCCCAGTCATCAACGAGCGAGTGCATTTCGGGATACCATCCGCTCAAGGCAAGGGCTTGCGGGACGAAGGGGATCATCGATCCCGTCTTGTTCCAACTCCTCGTCCATCTCGGATCGTTCAAAGAAGAGGAGGAAGGCGAACCAGAAGGGAAGACGCCGTCCGATTCTCAAGGCGGAGGAAGAGTGAAAGAAGTCCAGAGGGGAGCAACGATGGGCGCAGTGAAGAAGGCGGCGGAGGTGGCCGCGAAGGTGATCGATCGGATTGGGATGATGGCAAGGCTTATCGTCTCCAAGGAGGCCCTCCGACCCATGCTCGGCCAGGTATCAAACCACGTCTCTCTCTCTCTCTTTCTGGACCGATCGATAGATTTCATTTCTCCATTAATGCTATCTGCTTTTGATTCGAAATGAAGTGGAATGAGTGTCCCAGAAATTAAATTTAAGACGGCTTTTCTTTAGATAGATGGGAAAGGCTTGGGCTCAACTGATCTGATTTCAACACTGAGCTTTCATTTTTTCTTTTCCCCAAATCTCACAATGTCTTATGTGAAAAACTCTTTGACGAGATTCTGGAGATGATGATTTTTTTCCTTTTTTCCCTTTTAAGTCCTGTGCAGCTGTGCTGAAGATTGGAATGGGAAAGAAAAGTTATTTCGATCTTTTTGATTTGATCAGCACAGCGATCCGTCAGTGAAAACTCGATTATGTCTTATTTGCTTTTCATAAATGGTTATTCTAGCTCAGAAGCTGAAATCCTGTAACCTCGCATACCTTCAAACACTCTGCTCCCTGTAAATATCACTCTGTACATATTCACTGACGTAGCATTGGCGAATAAACAAGAATTCACACAAGATGAAAACCTTCAAGATAACAAGGAAGAATCCTAGACTCCAACTGGAGAAAATAATCCGGCGTTTTTATTGATAATGATCGAATAAACACAAACAAATGTATTTATAGTGTCTCAACCCTAATATGGATAGTTGAAAATTAAATAAAAGCTAAGAATACGGAACTAAACCAAAGATAGACTCCTAAACAGAAAACGGCCTTGAAACCCACTAAAATGATGGATTTTGAGTCCTGAAACTAAGGTGAACAGCTAAACATGGTTCATAATCATAGGGCTCGGAACGAGGTTTCCATTGATATATTATGGGTCCCATAACTCTTCTTAGATTAAAAGTTGCGGCCATTTGAAGCTTAGGTCCCTGTTTTGATGCTCCAGCCCTTTTATTTGGGCTTTTCGTTGCTTCCTGCGATCCATTTGGCCCAAGTACTCCTCAGCCAGATGTTCCGTGTCATTCACTTTAATAAAAGTCGGGTGGCTTTTTAGCTTCCCTATTCATCGTCAAAAAAAAAAAAAAAAAAGAAAGAAATCCCCATGCTGCCTAGGTTTGCAGCTATATTCTTAGTGGCCATGATAGTCATAGCTATCAAAACTGACGAGAATTTTTTTTTGAGGTCTGCAACATATGTAACAAAAGACCTCACCCAAAGGCTAGCTGGACGGTTTTTTGGGTTCCTTGTACCAAGATCTATCTCATGCATGGCAAATGTGGCACTAAATATGTTTGTATGGGTTCTCACATACTTCTCCTATTTAAGCTCTAGCATTCTTGTGAGGC
Organism: Elaeis oleifera; assembly: GCA_000441515.1. Classification (NCBI taxonomy): domain Eukaryota; kingdom Viridiplantae; phylum Streptophyta; class Magnoliopsida; order Arecales; family Arecaceae; genus Elaeis; species Elaeis oleifera. The sequence goes on from KE506266.1 coordinate 111,212, forward strand.
TAAGGATCCAAATCCATTTAGATATAATCACAACTACGACATACCTAATCACAAACACCATAAATTTGTTTAGTGTTGCTATCTAGGATTTACCCCTTAATTGTCTAGAGCACTGGTCGTGGGAGGAAGAGGTCTATAGGGCACCATGTTGACTCCTTGAATCTGGCAAGGGCCATCTTCCCTTTTAGGTCCGGTTTCTAAGGAGAGGCCAGGGATGGAGGATGGTTGTGGAAATTTGACATGTCAATCCCGAGCATGTAACTTCCGGATTGAAGCTCCACTTTCGCTTTCTAATGTGGCTTTTGAGATGTGGCTAAAGAAGGGAGGGGCTTGGCTCAACACTTTGATTTCCTTCACGGACCATCTGATGATGGGATGGAACCTAGAGGTTGGAATCAAATGACCTAGGTGATATGGGCTTAAATGACCAACCTAATTATAGTTCCAATATGCTTGATTGGTGAGCTTGGTTTGAGCAAGTTGGACTTGGTGGACTATTTTGCACTTAGGCTCCATGGTGAGCTAAGTGATCTGGCTTGTGGAGCAGGCCTGAGTCGCTTCTTGGGTCTGTAAGCTGAATAGGCCTCCATTTGGATGCTTGCAATGCTAGCTATGGCTCGCCAATTGCATGGGTCCTTGGCCTTCCATCAGCGACCTTGGCTCTAGAAGGATCCTGAACTAAGTGCCCTAGTTGGCTTGAAATACAGTGCCACTACTGGGATGTGTCAACCTTATGGTGCACTCGATCTGGGGATTTGCTCCTAGCATACTTAGCTGGTTTCTGCCAGCCATTCAAGCTTGGTGGGAAACTTGGTGAAAATGGATGAGTGAGGCATATAGGTTAACTCACCTTCTTCCTTGCAAACACCGGAATGTTTGCTCTAGGCCTGTTGTTCCTAATTGGTACTAGCTAGGGACCAAACAAGGGTCGGTGATTGATAGTTCATTGCTCCCTATTATCCCTACCTAGTTGAGGCTTCGAACTTGCTTTGGTTTGTACTGGTATAATGGCCATTGGAAGAAGTAATAGAGTGATAGATCTCAATGCTCTATTCCACCATGACAAAGTTTCCCTACTTTAGAGTTTTGGTAACATGAGGAGTAGGTAGGACTAGTGCTGGGAACTGGAACTCCTCATCCTGCTGGCCAATTTGTGTGCATCAAAACAACCATCAGCGCATTCTCATAAATAAGTTGTTGCCAGAATATTTTATACTTAATTTGAATCAATCAACCAGGCTTCAAGTGCAAAGTAATATCCACCCTCAGGCATTCTTGAGCAAAATGACCCTTCTTAGATAATTGATGATATCATTTATAAACATGGGTTGGTGCAGTTGAAACAATACTTAGGATCGTAAATTTTACTTCCAATACTCTTTCGATAGCTTGGGAAGCCTCATCCATGAGGGTTCATGCACTAGCACCTAGTTGGTGATCAACCAGGGGCCCTTCATTAGAAGCACTTGAATAGATAGTGGTCCTCTGCAATCATGAAGGCATACACATCATTCAATATCTTTCTCCTTTGTTTGAGTTCCTTGGCTTTAAATTTGATGTGTATTCTTTGTCTCAAACTCTTGACCGCTACCATTCCAATTCCCATTGAGCTTCCTCCATCTCTTCTTTAGGTAGCACCAACACATTGGCATAGTGGCTCTGTAAGGTAGCACTTTCCTCAGAAATTCTATGGGTGTGCCAAAGTGATTGCTGTTGCTAACCCTGGACTGCATTCATCCAAGAGAGCCCCTTCTCCTCATCTCCATGGTTGGATGCCTCCTCTCCCATAGAGCCAGCCATTGGTGGTGATGCTGAGAGGATATTGCTATATTTGCTGGTGATCATTCATAGGACATCTGCCACCATCATCAGATTCCCGATAGACTCCTGTTATATAGGTTTCACCTTATCGCTAGGGTTCCTTGACTCATCACCTTATCCCATATGATGGGTTCTGATTTGAGTGAAATCCTTCAAAATTACACTAGGTTCCAATTCAAGAAGAGATTGCTATTGCGCCATCGATTTCCGTTGGCTGTTGGTTGCCATCGCCAGGTTCCACATAGCTGCCACTCATCTAGGATTTCACCTTCCTGCTAGGGTGTCCTCTTGAAACCAGGAATTAATAGATCTTTAACACTACTCTCAAGTTCTTTTCCACTAGTATGGTATTGCTTTTTTTTTTTCTTGAAGCCTAAATTTTCTTGTTCTAATCAAGCTCATCCAAACTTCTATAATCCTTCATGGATGGCTCTACTAATTGAGTCATTCTGATGAATATATCTTTTTAAGACTTTATCATATAAGCGTTATCCATTTTCAGAAGCTATTAGATGAATTACATCGACTTTTTTGTGATCTCTTTGACTTTTACAAAAGTTCTCCAGCTATCCTAGCATTCTTTTTGATAATTATCATGTGGAAGATCACTCTCATAACTAGGCCTTGTTTATTTATGTTGTAGCTGAAATCATGTTAGAAGGCCCTAACTAACTACCCTTATAAATGTGCTAGTTAGATACTAATGAACAATCTAGTCATACCTATGCTCATAAGTGGTGATCCTAATCCAATAGGTGCCATCTTGGAGTTGTAAGGTCTATGTTTGTCAAGATTGTGCAGCTTCTTTCCTTGTTTCCTCTAATTATCCATTTTTCATCTTCTGTGTCACATGGATCAATGCACGTGTTCCAGTTGCAGGTGCATGTCTAAACATCCGATCCTTCCAGCATATCTAAGAAAAGCAAGCTGAATGTTTCTCTTTGATTCCTCCTTTCCTTCGTCTCATTGAATGGCGTCTCTCTTTGTCAACCCTAATCATCCAGCTAATGGTTTCCAACATCCAAATAGGCCCTAAGGATTGTAAAACAATGCACAAGATTATTTTCTGGATCAGGGTTGGGCCTATGATAAAGTCGATTAAATTTGAGAATACCTAATCCATTTGCACCTCTAATATGTTGATCTTAAGAAGGAAATTCATTATTTAGGGAGCTGATCTAGGTCCTTCATGTAAGCCAACTTTAGTATGTCCAGCTTCTCTTGAGAAAATTTTTTTGCTAATATATGTGACACATTTTCTTAAGCATTAATGAACTACTTTGCTTTTATAGAATTCTTTTAGGTTGAACCGAAAAAGGTGATTTCTTTGTGAAGCATCAAAACATAACTTCTACATGTTTAGATCTTAGACATTTAAGCAGAAGCAATTTTTAGTTAGTGATTGGTCTCATCAGAGAAATTTGAAACTCATCGATGTTGATTAAAATTGACAGATTTTGCTCAGGATCAAGTTGAATATAACCTTTTGTTTCACATTTTAGCCAATTTGGATCGATTATAGCCAGATACAATTGGTGTGAATCCAGCTTTCATTAGTTTGACTGGTTTTAAGTAGTGTTCCCTTCAAAAAGGCTGGTCTAGGTGGACTCAGTCAGAGATGATCAGGACTGGTTGTGGATGCTATATTTATTATTTGGAACTTTAGCGTAATTTTGAATCATTTCTTTATTTCTTCAACTCTAGGGTCATTTTTTGTTAGAGCTAGAACAAGAGGTTTTTGAGTCACATATTAGCATTTCTTGTCTATGTTAATTAGTTGTTCTAGTAAAATTTTGTATTTTCCAAAACTTATCAATTGTACACTGGATACTATTTGTAACTATGTTTAAATCTTATTAGCCAGGTCTTCTACTTAGAGTGGCTTACCCACTTCAAAACTTGTCGCTGCACTAATTTCTAAGTGTTCTTCTATTCTAGATTGTTTTGAGTGGTTGCTTCTGCATGCTAGCACCCAAGTCCACTCTCGCACTTGCTCCCCTTTTGACATCTAAGGTATATTTAATCAAATAGGCATATATCCTCCTATATTCTTGAGAAATATTAATAAATGAACAGAAGGGCTGCCTCAATATGCTTTAATTTCCAATTATTTGAAAATATTGGATCACTGAATGAAAACTATGTGTATATGCAATATAGATGAATTGTTCTTTTTCAAGATTTTGACTATCAATTGTCTAAGACTACTATGGTGCCTACTCATGAGTGAAAACTCTAGACTTAAAATGTCCCCTCCTCCCACCCACCCCTTCCCCAACCCCTGCTGGGGCAGCTTTGAGAAGATTGGAAGCAATTATGAGTTTGGCTTTAAGATATATAAACCATACTCTTCTTTTAAAGTGTGCTTCTTTATCTGGGAAAGAATTGTATGCAAATTTATGTCTGCTCATTCTCTCTTATATATGATGACATAGTTTTCTATTTGATAATTATATTATTACCAAATATTGAAACATTTGAATAATATTTACACTTTGAGTTGATAGTATAATATTTAAATTGATGAGTATAATGTTTTCATTGATTTTCAGCATTATTTAATTTCCTAGATTTCATATGCAATTGGTAAATGGTGAAATAAGATAAAGTCAATTGTTCCAACAATTTAAAATACTCTAAAATTTGTAATATAGGTAGTCTCTTGGCTTGCCTTATTTTGTCCTTTTGTCGATGGCATATTTCTTTAATTTTGTGACCAAAACTCCATAACTTGGATCAAATATGGTGGGCCAAATTAAAACTGAAACTGAGCTTTCAAACATTCATGGTCATCCACCAAGGACTGGCTAAACCTAGGTCCTTCAAGATTTTAGACATTAATTGGATGTGGAATTGAATAGCTGCGGGCTTAAGGTACATACTTAACTCAAAATGGGACGACCTTAACTTTATGTTACATCTAAGACAGAGTTCTTGGGGTCTAGGATTTCAATTCAGATTAATATAAAATCAAGTAAATGAAGTTTAACTAGAGTTTTGTACAATTGATATCCAACTTATTCTAATTTGGATATAGATCTAACATCTAAGGCTTGGGGTTGATCTACAATTTTTTGGATACAAAAACTGAATGGGAAAAGCTAGCTGCAGCAGCCAGCTAGCTTGAATCTCTCTCTCTCTCTCTTACTTTCATTCCCTCCCTCTCTCCCTCCCCCCCATCCGCAAAACCAACAATTTACTAAAGGTAGAGAAGAATATGACTTCCAATGCTCCAGAGGAAAGGTAATTTGAAATATGATAATGGACTAGTTAAGGCATTCGGATAAATTATGGCATTAGAATACCATGGAGTTAGAAATCTAGTTCCATATGTATTATTTAAAGACCTTAAAGAAAATTGAGATACCCATGGAGGACATATCCTCTTGATAAGAAGTTGAACCAATTATCTATTTTCCCCAGTATGATAATAATGCAAAAGGATAACAAGTGTCTAATATCATCATATCCTTATTGTTTTATTCAAGGATTTAAATGTCTGTCAGCCTCCAAAACATGGTATTTTGGCTCACCTTTATCGGTAAGAGAAGTTTAGACTTTAGAGTAGGAAGTTGATTATCTGGCTACTTATCACTGTTGGTCTCTTCAGTTACTGGCCAGTTGCATTCTTCTTTACGAATATTCCAATGGGCAACTATTGTCTTTACCAAGTACAAGAAAGAGTTGGTTCAGAAGATCCGCCTTGGCCACTGTTGTTGGATGCAATATGGGGGAGAACTATCAGTAATACTACGTGGAGCCAAAAGTAGAAGATGTATGGAGAGAACTTTATGTGCCTAGATTCTAGATATATTTTCATTAACAGGAAAATGGTGCAACACTTGGTAATTCAATGTCTATAAGTTTATATCCAGTGATTCGACCATATCATTATGAATGACCCTAGTGCGATTCTATTTTAAGATTTTAAAAAACCCACAGTGAAGCTTTTAGATCTATTAAACTTGGTGAAAACAGTGGAGGATAACAACATATGATATACAAGATAAATATGGGTTTAATCAGTGAAAGTTTGAATTATACAGGTTTGATCAAAATATATTCCATTTAATCATTTTCTACCATTCTTATAGAAAAATTTTTGACAGATTGTACATAAAGGCGTAATGTAAAATATAGTTATGGTGTGTGGATGAATTGCATAGATGCTCTTGTGTTTCTTTGTGATTATTACATCTTCCTCCCTCCCTTCCTCAGGCGAAAAAGTCAAAAAGGTACAGTAAGTCAAAGGAGGTATGGAGTATGAACATAGCAACATTCAATACTAATTCATTAATTGATGTCATCTGTTGTAATTAAGCATGATGCAAAACATTAAGGCAGGGCTAGGTTGCTGTTTCTTGAAAGCATTAATTATAGGGTTTGTGTGAGTCTGTACATGCAATCACATACATATGTATTATGCATGCATGCACATATCTTTCTGCTGAATAGTTTTAATATTTTCATTTTAGCACTCTCTCTGTGGACAATAGGTGACATCACAGTGGTTGGGCACAAGGTTCGCTGTACCGGTACCGGACGGCGTACCGGTGGCGGACCGGTACGGTACGATACTGGTACCGTATCGTACCGACACACGGTACGCCCGGGCGTACCGGTTCGGTACCGGTACACAATTTTTTCGATTTTCGATTTTTTTTTGATTTTAG
>KE506268.1:41516-63601 GCA_000441515.1 Elaeis oleifera
CCTTTACTTTATTATATATATATATATATATATATATAAACTATGAGGAGAATTGTACATGCTATCCACAACCACACAGCCCTTTAAAGAGCATAGGCCTCTAAGCAAACCGAGTTAATGCTTGCAACATTAGGGCTTTGTTAATTAGGGGGGCGAAGTGGGTTGCAGAATCGAAGCCTGTGCCCCTAGTTGAATGTGGGTCTGCTAGGGTAGTCTTTTTTTTTTTCTTGCTTTTTGATACCTAGATAGGTTAATTCTCATTTATTACCCATATCCACTCCTCTACTAGGGCCTAAGCCTCCCGTATAGACCAAGTCAAAACTTACAGAACAAAATTTTAGTAACCAAGATTTCGATGCCGCTTGAAGTCAGATACCTGTCCTCTTCCCCAAAAGGCAAGAGGTAATGCTACCCAAGCAAACATTAGATGATAGAGGGTTAATTGTTGAGTTTGGTACCTCGAATTCGACCTCGGTTGGTTGATGGAAGCCCAAGAGTCAAGGATAGGTGGAGAAATCATAAGATTGAGCTCAATTGGGTTCGAACAGGAGGCAAACCAGCCAATTTGGAGCTGAACCAACCAAATTGGAGGTGAACCAGTGAAGAACCAGCAGTAAATTGACTAAATTAGTAGAGAATTGGTTGAAAACCAGCTAAACATGCCTTGAACCCCTATGAACTGAGCTGAACCAGCCCGAATTAGAGCTGAATTGGGTGCTGGACTGGTTATAGCACCCTGAACCGACGCTGGACCAAAGCTATTGGCGGAGGCTTCAGGATAGTTCGATCGGCACGATCAGATGGCTAGCAATTGGGGTGCACTAGGGCTATTGTGGAGATGCGGATTCGGTGTACGGGCCAGGAAAAAATATGGCGATCAACGGTATATGTACATCAGAACGACAATCAAATGATTGAGATTTATTTCGATACAAATGAGTATAACATGGTGGTTCTTATCCATTTTAGATGTTTCTAGGCTCTATAAAAAGCTTGCAATGAGCTCTATGACTTGGTGATAGAGTTTGCAGTGACTGGAGTGTCTCTTTAAGAGTTTTAAAAATTTTATGAGGGATGTATGCTTCTTATTGAGAGATTGATATATGAGAGTTGCAAGTTTATGATCTCCGCTTATATTTATAGATTTCTCTCATAGTAAAGTTTACATATCTCGTAGAGGTAGGCCTTGAGCTAATCTATATTATTTGGATGTATTTTGTACTTCTTTCTATTAGAAAGCTGTGGTTTCGTATGTGTAGTTTAAAAATTTTTATAAATTAATCAAATTATATGCAGCAGAAGTAAATAAATTAAATAATTTTAATTTAAAATATGTACCAGATCAGATCTGAAAATCATGCTTAGGATCTTGACACGAATACTTTACTATGATCTGAAATCTAAAAATAAATAAATCATTAGTAGAAGAAAATTGAAGATCTGATCTCCATACCTTCAGATCCTACGGATGTTCGGAATTCGATCGTAGCCGCGTAAGTGCCCGACCTCTGCTGGTATCCATACAGAGATACCTGATCAGAGCATTAAGACCATCAGTGTGCTAACACCTTGTAGGTCTCACTCCTCAACCTTGGATCTAAGTTTTTTCTTCTAGATCTCGAAGAAGATAAAGGCTGTACGAACTCCTTCGCACAAATCTGACAGGATCTGAACCAGACCACCAAGAAGAAGAAGAAGACTCTTCTTTTCTCTTCCCTTTATCTCTTTTTATCTCTAGATCTCATCTAATCAGATCCTAGGCATGGAAGTCATAGGAACAAGGAAGGAAGACTTGAGGAATTTCTTGTGGCAAAAGAAGAAACCCAGTGCTAAAAACAACTTCATATTTTTGCACACGCCAACACTCCCTTTTCCATATTTTTGTCACACAAAAAGAATTATTTCCTCACATGCCATATCAGATAAGAATCTGATTTAAATCAGATCTTATCTATATCTGGAAAGAGAGGAGGAGGGGTGGCAATGAGGGAGCAGAAGAAATCTCGCGCAAACCGTAGCGTATCCACTTTTCTCTAGTATTTTTGTTGCACAAAAATATGAGGCATGGCCTCTTTTCCAGATAAGGATAAGATCTGATTCTCTTCTCTTTTAAATTAAATTTAAATAAGAAGAATGAATCAAAAGGAGAGAGAGTTTCAGATAAGGTGGGGCACCAACTATTGGCGCCCCTTTATCTTTCATGCATGCAAAGAAAGGGCACACGTCTCCACATGCATCCTTCCTTCTTTCTATGGGAGATCAGGAGAGAGAGTTTCAAAGAATCTGGCCTCTAAGAGTCATAGTCCATCTGGTTCAAATTAAGTCTCAATCGGGTTCAAATTGACACCGAATCGAATCAAATTCGAAAGGCTGTCAAACCTAATCCAATCAAATTTGAAATCTAAATCTGATTTGGATAATTGAACCAATTAGTATTAATTAATTTAATTTACTTAAATTAAATTTGATTTAAATTAATTTAAATTTGATCCATAATTAATTAATCCCAATAAAATTATAATATTTGTAATTAACTCTCTGCGCTAACAATTAGCAGCTACTATATTTGTAACACTTACAAATTAGCAGTTTCTAAAATTCAAACCATCAATCTAATTGATAATTTGAATATGATCTAAGCTATTGATCAGGTCATGTTTCTTTTGTGTGTGACCTCTCAGATTCTATTTTGTCTAGTAGTGAGACATACCGTGATCTCCATCACAGTATCATCGAAACTTCTTTTGATAGGCTAAAATAATTCTAACTCATCTCAACAAAATTATTGATCCAAAAATGATCCTAATTAGTCCTCACAATCTATCAGTGACGTCTAGCAGCATGTAGTGATAATCCAGTAGAACAGAAAAAAAATCCCTAGGTGCAGTTACCATGTAATACAGTCTCTTTATCATGAGTCCCGACTAGACGGAGGTCATGGAGAACTTGTCAAACCCCATTGTCAGTTATATGCCAATTTGACTCGACTCAAGTTCATTTGTGAATCCTGTGAAAACTCTTTTCTAGTATTTAGACTTACTCTGGCTAAAGACTTCCTGAACTTAGTCTTATGAATCACATAGGACTACTCCTTTTCTATCAAGATCGATAGATTTCATCTATGTGCATTATACTCCAAACAGCAAACCTAAACCTACAATAGCTAACATATATAGTAAAGATCTGAATGGTTAGAGATCAAGAAATATGCGGTCAAACTAAGTTGCCTCGCTGCGAATAGCCAACGCACCGTAGGTCAAGGGATCAGTCACACATTGCAGCATTGAGAAAACTACTGACGAGTGAGTAGATATCCAAGTGGTTTCTCATATTGGTCACGCTCAGTGCAAGTTGTTCTCTAGCAACCACCTACATTCTTATCCCAGTGTCTCCACACCGCAAACTCAAGATTCATTTGTTCGAAAGGGAGGTGATCCATGCATCGATCTTAAATGAATTGATCACTGTCCTCCGTGATGATCTTTTGATCAGAAGTATTTAAAAATTAACCACTAATAATGTATGTCTCAAATTTTCGATACCTTAAGAATATATAAATTATTTTGTTAATTTTAGGTTAAATTATGGACACATATGATATGATTGGTTCAAAGACTGCCCATCAAGTATAAAGTATCCCCTAGATAAAGGTATGTGTTAGCCAAGATTGACTTCTAGGGCACACATCTAACAAACTTCTACTTGCACTAAAGCCAATCTGCCATATACCTGAGCCCTATCTTCTGAAGACAGGCTTCGATCTTTAGCTAGCTAAGTGACTCGAGCCCACCACATCCTATGTGGAGTCTACTCTCTACATCTCTGTGTATTTCTACTCGAGATAATCACACATATCCCTGCTCTATGTGTATGGACTTCTGATGAGACCTTAGCTCCTTAGCAAGTGGTATAAACCATTATCTTTGCAATACAATGTCATAGCATCCAATGGTATGACATTCAGTTCTGCAACTATCATAAGAATCAGAATGCATCCTGCACATCTATAGCATATGCAACTTCTATTGGTCGATTATCTGAAATCCTTCCAACATATCGAACCAACATAACTTAAGAATACATACTGATGTAGATATTCTACCATCAGCATCAGTGTATCCTCTCACTCTTAGCTCTAATCCTTCTTCAAAGATGAAGAATAATCTCTTAGTACTTCTTAAATATTTAGGAATATTTTACAGCAATCCAATGCTCCCAGCCTGGATTTGATTAATATCTGCTCATGACTCTCACAGTAAATATACCAAGTCAAGTATATAGCATGGCATATACCCATGCCCAAGAAGATAACGGATCCCTCTTGGAGGTTTCAATACTGACTCTTTCAGCACCTCTTCCATGTTTGCGAAAACCAAATATTTTTTAAGATCTATATTTATAGACCATTATTCTCAAACTACAGGACATTTGCACTAGATCTTTGATAAAAAAATCTATATACAACCATATCATAATCGATGTCAGCATGGAAGCCTCCCACTGACCTTCATGTAATGACATGATTCCTTCTTGTTTTTGATGAAATCAAATAATTTGATCACATCATTAAAATAACTATTCCAACTTTGAGATTTTAGCTTAAATCCATAAATAGATCTTCGTAATGTGATCTCTATCACTAGAAGTGAAATCTGTAGGCCATTGTAATAGATACCTTCCCAAGATATCCATTCAATAGGGCTATCTACACATCCATTTCTCAAGATCGATGTACAACATCATCTCATTGTAAGTTTCGAGATCATTTCTATATTTTTAATCTCCCTCGAGAAATACTTTTTTTGAATCCTTTGTAAGAATACCAAGTATCTTTCTAAAGGATGGGGGATCCTACTAGATCTATGAGGTGCAGGAGATACTATATATACTATCTCATCTTAAATAAGTTGTACAGGTCCTGTGACTTATTATTCTTTAAAGACTCTCTCTTTGAGTTCATCCTCCCACTATTTTCAAGAAACAGCATGTTTGCTCATAATCATATTGTGAACTACTGGGAAAAGAAAGTGACATCCCAAATCCTTTTGGGATACCTCATAAATGAGCTCTCACAGATCTTTCTTTTAACTTGTCTATCATATCATATCTCATACAGTGTGGTGAAACCAACTTTAGAGGAAACTTAATTTAGATTTCAGAAATTAAATCTTGTTCTTAAAAAATAATAGTTAAATTAGTGATGTTCATGATGGGCTGGACCATATCTCATACAGTGCCATTGCTTCTCACAGATACTCCGTTGAGCTGAGATGTACAAGGAGAATTCTATCATCAAACTATGCCATTCTCTTTAAGTAAATCATGAAATTTTTATTTGATATTACATCCTCGATCTTATTGAAGTATCTTTAAAATTTTTTAGTTACTTTTTACTGCTCATCTGAATTCTTTAAACCTTTCAAAGTCTTCAGATTTGTATCTCATACACATACCATACTATGACTGATCATCGATAAAGGTGATGAAATAGTGATAACCTCCTAGTCTGGCTCATCAAATGGGTCATGCACATCGTATGTGTACTAGGATAAGTATCTCAACAGTTCTATCCTTTTGTCCCATAAGGATAGCTTGGTCATTAATCCTCAAAGAGATGATTCACAGACTATATATGACTTAATAGTCAATAGGCCCAAAAGTCTATTTTGTTCAGTCGGCAAATTATTTCTTCTCTTACATGATCTAGCCAAAAGAACTATCTATATACTTCAGATTATTTGGTTTTAGATCTCTCAAACCCAATGGCATTCACTATTTTCTCAAATAAGTTCACAGATGCATCATTATGTAAATGATAAAGAACTAAATCCAAACGATAATCATCGAGGTTAGGTGCCCACGGTCATAGTGCAAATTTTGCACCATTGCCAACTCAAAAGAATCACTTCACCTTCCCTCAGCCCTCTTCCTTCCTTAGACCCTATACTAAAATACGTAATATGTACCAGAGTCTAATAAAAAAGAGAAAACCATAAGATCAGATTTGAGTAATTCGATATATCTTCCAAAGATGTGTCAATATTTTTTTAGATTCTTCAGGTATGTACCTTTGAAATTTTCAAGATTCCTTAGTTACCAACATATTAACCAATTCAGTTAAGGTGCTATAATATTTATTCATATAATAGTTTCATAAATTATCCAAATAAATCAGAGATTGCAGGATCAAATCTATTAGTAATTTCTTATGCATGGTCACATCAAGCTTCTCAAGCTCTTCAATACCCCTGATCATTGCCAAACGACGATCATGGACAAACTGTCCATTATGCATCTCATGCACTGTGCGACTCTGATTATGTCACAACTATTATGAATGAATCAGCATGTCATTGGCAGTCTATATATCCTTATGCATATATTAGAGTTCATCAATCATAGACTCCAATTTATAACACCTAACCTAATTATCAATGTCCAACCATTTGTCAAGTATAGCTCGTTGGCTATGGATTGGACAAGCTGATGACATTGGGTTAATCTGGTCAAGAATATAGCTTAATTCTAAAGGTTTAGAACTATTCTTAAGTTCTGAGCCAAAATATGTAATTAATTTGATTAAGTGATTGATATCTAGGATTCGAACTAGAGGGTTGAAGGCTGAAGAATAAACCACAGAGAGTAAAGATTTAATTAGATGATTGTACTTACAAAAGTTTGCTCTAAGAATTTTAAAAATCAAACAAAAGCTCCCACTAATTTTTTGAGTTTCTCACACTTCTTGGGTAGAGAAATGAAAACCTATATGCAACAATTGGGCTTCTAGTGGATGCTATGGTCCCATCGATGTACGGCACCTCACCTAACAGTTATTGGTGACATGTACACCAATGCATGGACAGCTCTTTATCTAGATGCTTCTTTAAATATGTTGCAGCAACTTGGTCTCTAAGTTATGTGGGCTCACCTAATAGTTATTGACCACACTCCTTAGTTAAGTCCGACCCACCATTCACCAGCGAGCGCAAAACCGTCATTGGATCCCTCACCTAACAGTTATTGGGCCTAACCCCATCTCTATCCCGAAGTATCTAATGCCACTAGAGTGGTTGTGCCTTTTCGATACAATCGAATCAATGTAACCAGTCGAGAATGATCAATACTGGAAAAGACACCCGCATCTCTATAATGGTGGAAGATCAGTAGCCTTAATATTTAGTGAGAAGTTTTAGATTCAAATCTCTAATAGTCATATACATCTGATGTAGATGACTAATCTAGCTTAGGTCAGCCCATCTCATATCTAACCAACCTAGTCGGTATGGGTGAACTCGAGTCAACAAGTAATCTAATACAAAACATAATCTCTCAAAATGACCAGATAAATGAAGATGAGTGGGGGTCCCCCCATTGCTTTCTTAGACACCAACGAAATCAAATTAGACAACGAAACCAATTAAAGAACCACCATCTAAAACTTGTCTTAAATACCAAATTGGTTGATTAGAATTAATTAGGTTAACCTATAGACCCGGACTCGAACCGCTGAGCCAAATTCGATCTTGATTTAATCAATTCACATCATATGTGAATCAATTTGATCAACTACAACTAAACTCAATTTTGAGCTCCTTTGATCTAATCCTAACCAACTTTTGATTAGGTTTGATCAACTGTTCAAAATTAGAAAGGGTTCTAATTTGATCTAATCAATGACTGTAGTTGTAGTTTAGTCTCTAAACCTAATTTGTTCAACTCATATCCGAATCTCATATTTTATGCATTGAAATTTAGATCTTAAATTCATAATTTTAGATCTTTTAATTTTAAATCTTAAGTCTCAATTAAGTGTATTATGTACATAGATTTTAGTTTAGATATCGAAATAATTTTTAATCTAAACAATTTGTATTGTATCTCATACAATTTTTCTGTCTGCAGAATCGAGTTGACTTGTCTTGGTACTTGAGTCGACTCATCACAATGAGTCGACACAACACTGAGACAAACAAAAATATGTAGATCTAGTCTGCATAATTGAGTCGGTTCATCAGTAAATGAGCCGACCTATCAAGATCTCGAGTCGACTTCAACAAAATAAATCAACTCGCCAAGCACTCGAGTTAACCCAAACAAGAATCGAGTCCACTCCATAGATGTACCAATCATAGTTTCAATGTTTCATGCAATAGTGCCTAGGGTTTTGGATCTAGAATTTTGTAGAAATTAAGTTTTAGATCATGTATCAAAAACTATATATCATATATATCATTTATTGATCTAAAACATATAAACATATGCATAATCAGATCTAAATCTAAACATGTATCATATATAATTTTTCATTCGTTGTTCATCTTCATAATAAACATCACAATCGGCACTCCTATACATCATAAGAGAACCCATCGAATGGATAAGAGAGAGACTTTAATTTCTTCTTCCTCTTATGACCGAACGGCCATGGTGACTATCCCAATCTGATTACTAAGCTACTAAGAGATTAATCTAAGATATCACATATGTAATCAATTAAAATTTAGATCTAATTATCTTTCACATGTCAGACATATGAATAATAATTTAAACTATGCATGCAGTCATATATCGCATATATGAAATAATTTCAGCAACCATACTAGATCCAAATTAAATCTTAATTAGTGTATTCAAATCTAAAATTAATTTCAGATCTGAAACACTCATGATTTATTTAAATTTAAAATAATTTCAGATCCAAATAAACTTATAATCATATTACAACATGCAGTAATTTCAGATCTACCATTAATTAATGTTCTATATCATTCTAGGATAACTATTCAGCATAACAGGATTATACCAGGGCAACTTTATTTTAGAACGATGTCTATTATCTAATTAATCTTCAGATCTGATTTTTATAAATTAGATTTCAGATCTGAGTGGTTTCGTGTTCGTATCAGAACTTGGCTCTAATGCCACTGTTAGAAAATTATGATTTCGTACATGTAGTTTAAAATTTTATAAATCAGATTATATGCAGCAGAAGTAAATAATTAAATAATTTAATTTAAAATATGTACTAGATCAGATTTAAAAATCATGCTTAGGATCTTGACACAAACATTTCACCATGATCTAAAATCTGAAAACAAACAAATCGTTAGTAGAAGAAAATCAAAGATTTGATCTCCATACCTTCAGATACTACGGATGTCTAGGATTCCTATCGTAGCCGCGTAGGTGCCCGACCTCTGCTGGTATCCACACGAAGATATTTGATTGGAACATCGAGACCATCGATGTGCTAGTACCTTACAGGTCTCATTTCTCAACCTTGGATCTAGGTCTCTTGTTCTAGATCTCGAAGAAGATGAAGGCTACGCGAACTCCTTTGCGCAGATCTGACAGAATCTGAACTAGATCACCAAGAAGAGGAAGAGAACTCTTCTTCTTCTCTTTCTTTCTATCTCTTTTTCTCTCTCGATCTCATCTAATCAGATCCTAGGTGTGGAGGTCATAGGAACAAGGGAGGAGGGTGTGAGGAATTTTCTTGCGGCAAAAGTAGAAACCCTAGTGCTAAAAACAACTTCATATTGTTGCACACACCAACACTCCCTTTCCATATTTTGTCGCACAAAAAAAATTTGTTTCCTCACACACCATATCGGATAAGAATCTAATTTAAATCATATCTTATCTAT
This sequence comes from Elaeis oleifera, assembly GCA_000441515.1. NCBI lineage: Eukaryota > Viridiplantae > Streptophyta > Magnoliopsida > Arecales > Arecaceae > Elaeis > Elaeis oleifera. Next base: position 51,164 of record KE506268.1, read on the forward strand.
ATCTAGAAAGAGAGGAGGGGTGGCAATGAGAGAGCAGAAGAAATCTCACGCAAACCTCAGCACACACCCACTTTTCTCTAGTATTTTTGTCGCACAAAAATATGAGGCATGGACCTTTTCTAGATAAGGATAAGATCTAATTTTTTTTCTAAAATTAAATTCAAATAGGAAGGATGAATCAAAAAGAGAGAGAGTCTCAAATAAGGTGGGGTACCAACTATTGGTGCCCCCTTGTCTTTCATGCACATAAAGAAGGGCGCATATCTCCATGCACGCCCTCCCTCCTTTCTACATGAGATCAGAAGAGAGAGTCTCAGAGAATTTGGGCTCTAAGAGTCATAGTCCATCTGGCTCAAATTAGATCTCAATCGAGTTTAAATTGAGTCCGAATCAAATCAAATTCGAAAGACTGTCTAACCTGATCCAATCAAGCTTGAAATTCAAATCTAATTTGGATAATTGAACCTAATTAGCATTAAATTAGATCAATCCTAATTAAATTAATTAAATTTAAATTTATTAAGATTTGATCTATAATTTAATCAGCCTCAATAAAATTGATATATTTGCAATTAACTCCCTGTGCTAACAATTAGTAGCTGCTATATTTGTAACACTTAAAAATTAGCAATTTTAAATTTAAACTATCAATCCAATTAATAATTTGAATATAATCTAAGACGTTGATCAGGTCATGTTCTTTGTATGTGACCCCTCAGATTTTATTCTGTCTGGTAGTGAGACATACCGTGATCTCCATCATAGTATCATCGAAACTTCTTTCGATGGGCTGGAATGATTCCAACTCATCTCAATGAGGATCGTTGGTCCAAAATAATCCTAGTGAGTCTTCACAATCCATCATAATACCTAGCAGCATGTAGTGGTAACCCAGTAGAACAGAAGAAAAATCTCTAGATGCAGTTATCGTGTGATATAATTTCTCTATCGTGAGTCCTGACTAGATGGAGGTCATAGAGAACTCGTCAAACCCCATCGTCAGTCATATGCCAGATTGGCTTGACTTGAGTTATTATGAATTTCATGAAACTCTTTCGATATTCACACTTGCTCTGGCTAAAGACTTTCTGAACTCAGTCTTGCGAATCGTATAGGACTATTCTTTTCTACCAAGATCGATAGATTTATCTAGATACATTTACTTCAAATAGTGAATTTGAATCTATAATAGTTAATATCCACAGCAAAAACCTGAATGGCTAGGGATCAAGAAAATGTGAAGTCAAATTAAGTAGCCTCACTGCGAATAGCCAACACACCGTAGGTCAAAGGATCAGTCACACCATTGCAATATCGAGAAAATCACTGACGAGTGAGTAGACATCCGAGTGGTTTCTCATGTTAGTCACACTCAGTGCAAGTTCTCTAACAATCACCTGCACTCTCATCCTAATATCTCTACATCACAGACTCAAGACTCATCTGCTTGAAAAAAAGGTGATTCATGCATCGATCTTAAATGGATTGATCACTATCCTCCATGATGATCTTTCGATTGGGAGCATTTAGAAATTAACCATTAATGATGTATATCTCAAATTCTCAACACCTTGATAATATACAAAATCATCTTTATTAATTTTTAGGATAAATCATGGACACATATGACATGATTGGTTATAAAGACTATCCATGAACTATAAAGTACCCCCTAGATAAAGATATGTGTCAGTCAAGATTGGCTTCTAGGGCATACATCTAATACTTTCTTGAACCTTTCTCTTATGGTATCGACATCATCATCGATGTTGCATTCTTGGGTGAAGATCCATATTTTGCACTCGTGTGGGATTCTCCAATAAGTGGTATTGGAGCATAAGGCTGTTTAAGTTATGACGGTGTTGATCGAGGTTGAAGAAGATAGAGAAGATAGGCTCAATCAAGATAGAGATCAATCGATTTGATAGAAAAAGCAATATCTCCCTATGACAAGTGAGGGTGAAGGATGTGCTCATGCAATAAGGGTTGATTGGTGTTCTCTTGTAGAGGAGAAGCCGACTATCATGGAGAAAAATGATTAAAAGCAACTCTAGATGCAAGTGATGAGCACGATCTACTTGTACTTGATGGATGATGCGGTGATCCATATGCTTAGTGAGACTTTTCTAATGATGATATAGTGAAAGTTCGAGGAGATGTACATGATGAAGACTCTCACCAATGCTCTCTTCCTTTGAAAGTAGTTCTATCAGCTGCAGATGAGCAATGGACAGAGCGTGCAGAAGCATCTCAACAAATTTTAGAATATCCTTACTAATCTCCTCAGTGTTGGTGAGAAGGTTGAAGAGAAGATCAGAAAGTTGATCTTACTTTGATTGCTTCTCCCTTCATTTGAGTCTTTGGTGACTGCTCTTCTTATAAGAAAGAGCACCATCAAGATAGATGAGGTTACTTCTATACTTCTTCAGAATAAGATTTTAGATAAAAAATCAAGCCTCGAGTTTAGACAGCGACTCGACTTAAGCGGTGACTAGAGGTGGTGGTGGCAAAGGATGAACCAGCAAAAGATAGTATGGTGGGTGGTCCAGATCTAAGTCGAGAGATTCGAGCAAGATCAAATGCTACTGGTGTAATGAATTAGGGCATCGAGTCAGAGATTACCCACAGCTCAAAGATCGAATGAAAGCTACTGCAGCGATGGTCTATGGTAGCGACACTGATGAGACTAATGATTTGTATATGGTCTCTGATAAGAAATCTAATTCTTTTTTTAGTAGATTTTAGATTCAGCTTGCTCGCATTATATTTATTATAGAGAGGAGCTATTTGACTCTCTAGAGAATAGTGAGAATACTGTTTATTTGTCAGATAGATCGAGCTATCCAATCAAAGATATTAGGACAGTCAACTTGTAGACACATATAATGGAGCAGTGAGGAAGTTGGGTGAGGTCCGATGCATATCCAGTTTCAGGAGTATCTGATTTCACTGAGCAAACTAGATTCAAGCAGCTACAGATAGAGAGCTGATGCTAAAATCTTGAAGGTTGTGCATCACAGTAGGGTTATCTTGAAGGGGAAGAAGTGTAAAGGATACTATCTATTAGTAGGGAGCTCAGTGCGAGTAGATGAATTGGGTACAAGATGGAAGACTTGGAAGGATGATAGATGATGTCGCAGAGTGAAGTTCTTATTGCTATAAGAGGCTACCCTGAGTAGATCTTAGATTAGGTAGCTCATAGCACATGGTGGATATGAGATCAAGCAGCCTAGCTCGACTTTCATGTCTATCCATCTATGAGCAGCTAGGCATTTGCCCCAAGACATGGGGGCGAGATCATTCACAAGCTCTCAAATCTATATGGAGGTCGAATGTCGAGTCGAGATGGAGATTTGTTAAGTTTGGCATCTCAAATTTGATCTTGGTTGGTCGATGGAAGCCTAAGAGTCAAGGATAGGTGAAGAAATCACAAGAATGAGCTCAATTAAGTTCAAATTGGAGGTGAACCAGCCAATTTGAAGCTGAATCGACCAAATTGGAGATGAATCAGTGAAGAACCAGCAGTAAAGTGGTTGAATCAATAGAGAATTGGCTAAAAACCAGCTAAATGGATCCTGAACCACTGTGAATCAGACTGAACCAGCCCGAATTGGGGCTGAACTGGGCACTAGACTGGTCAGTTATAGCACCCCTGAACCAATGCTGGACCAAAGCTATTGGTGGGGGCTTCTGGATCGTCCGATCGATGTGATCAGATGGCTGACGATTGGGGCATGCTAGAGCTACTATGGAGATACAAATCCGATGCATGGACCAACAAAACAATGCACCGATCAATGGTATCTGTGTATCAAAATGGCGATCATATGGCTGAGATTTGTTCCGATTCAAATGAGCATAACTTAGTGATTTCTTATAAGTTTTCGGTGTTCCTAGGCTCTATAAAAAGCTTGCGACGAGCTCTATGACTTGGTGTGGAGTTTGTGGTGGCTGGAGTATCTCTTTGATAGTTTTGAGAGTTTTTATGAGGGATGTGTACTTCTTATTGAGAGATTGATGTATGAGAGTTGAGAGTTTGTGATCTCCTCTTGTATTTATAGATTTCTCTTATAGTGAAGTTTGCATGCCCCATGGAGGTAGGCCTTAAGCCAATCTACATTATTTGGTTGTATTTTGTGCTTCTTTCTTCATCTTTTCTCTTATGATATCGACATCATCATTGACGTTGCATTCTTGAACGGAGATCCATATTCCGTATTCATGAGGGATTCTCCAACAACTTTTACATCCAAAAACTCCTAGGTTAGGCACCACCCAAGCTGGTTTAGCTTAGAGTGTAACTTAAAAATGGAATTGATCTTGATTAGTTGTTAACTTTGGAATAGGGATCAACCAAAAAATGTTCAAACCAAACCAAAACAACCCAAGTGAGCTCAAGTTTGGTTCAATGCAATGCATGTACAAATGCACATGCATGAGGAAAAGGATAGCGATAGCTTATAACTGATCTTGACTCAACTATTCAAATTTATCAAATTATATATATTAGTGCATTATTCTTTTAGAAAATATATATTAGCAAATTACGACCATATTACAATTGTAGTGATCTATTAAACCAATTAGATGAGAACTTGAGGTTTGGATCAAAATGGATGCTAGACTATTTGGGGAGATGAGTTAGGGATAGAAATTGTATAATTATAGTAAGGACTAAGGAGGGCCATATTTGTTAGGCCTTGATGGTTTAAGTAGGCATGCATGTAGAAAAGACGACATGGAGAGACAACATAGACATATGATTGCCATGGCTGAGAGGAATTGAGAGGTGGGATAGGTACCAGATTCACATCCAACCTATTCCCATACTGATACATAGGTATCGCTTCCTGAGTCCTTTTATGTATTTGAATAATGATTGTTGATTGAAATATATTATAATGGTTATACTAAATATATTATATTATTTATATTAGCATTATTTTGATTATTTATTATAATAATATTAATATTACTATTTTATTAATATTATGAAATAATATATACTAATATTAAATATAATTATGCTTGAAGATGAAATATTGTTATAATATTGATACAATTAGTATATCATTTTATATTATTATAATTATGTAGTTCATATAATTAGAAATAAACCATTACATATATTGTTCATTATATTGTATCCAATAGATAATTATTGTCATTATAATATAAGATTAACATATTAGAATAATAGTTCTAATATAGATAATACTAATTTTGTAATATTATTACTCAATAATATTATTTGCTAATATTAAGGGTTAATTACAATTTATCCACCTAAGGTTATGTATGATTTCATTTAGTCTCTTGTGGTTTCAAAAATAGCACTTAATCTTTTTGAGATCAGATTCGTCAGATTTTGTCCAACTCCATAACCCACTTGCACTATAAAATGGATAGAAGATTTCTTTTTGCCATGATTATATTGCCCTGTTCTTCACCGAATCATTTAATCAGATATCTAGTTCTCCAAATTGAATATTTTTTAGCACATTGAAGCCTCCATTCACCTAATTAAAGTAAAATAAAATATTTAAAGCTTCAAACAAAAGCTCATTGAAGTTCAATGGAAGCCATTGATGAGAATTCTTTAATGCTTTGACTTCCTCCTTAACTGCTTGAGAGAGGATAGATGACTTACTTTGATTGATTTCTTAGTTTGTAACACACTCAATGAATGCTGTTATCCTCTCTCTTTTTCGATGGATTGACTGTCTTGAAGAATTGAAATTGAATGCTCTCTTAACGATCTTTTCTTTTGATCTCCTTTTACTTGGATCGATTAGGTTTTTCCCACTTGAATTGGTAGCTTAAATATACTCAAAAATAGCTGGGAGCTGGAAGAGTAATTTGTCTGTTGGAGAGCTTAAACTAGCTATTATGCCCATTTTTTGTCCATTGGAGAAGTTCTGAAAAATTAGTTGTTAGGTTCTTAGATGTAGAGCGATCGACTTGTCTTCTCCAGAGGTTGACTTATCTCTATCATAGGTTAACTTATGAAGCATGATATCTTTGGGTAGCTCTCTATTTTTTTCACTATGACCATTTCGAGATCGATTTGGTAGAAGTTGGGGTCGACTCGTCCCTTACTAGGGTCCACTTGTGGAGCGCTAGGATCGACTCGGGAGTATGCCATTTTTCATTATTTACTATCTTCACCCTGAGATCATTATAGGATTGACTCATCTAGTTCAGGCTTGGCTCCTATCTTACTCGGGTCAGCTCATAAATAAGGGTGCTGTTGACCTAAAGATTGATTTTGATGAATATAAAATATTTGAGTACTTATTTTGATACTAATGAGTTGTTGAAGTTCTTGTATAGATAGTTTCGAGAAGCTAAAATCGTTCTTGAAAAGTATGTATTAATTGATAAATTTTGGAAACAAAAGAGGATGATTGAATAAAGCTACATATCATGAAAAATCAAGAAGAAAAAACTAAGAGTCAATCCCTAGATTCAAAAGAGTCATCTCTGGCATGTACTTTTTTAATGGCATAGACTTAGTCAACCCCTACTTAATTACGAGTCGACTCTTTCAATTAGACAGAAGACAAAAGTTTCAGTGCTAGACCTTAAGTCAACTCCTACTTGACTATGAGCCGATTCTCTCAAAAAAGATAGAGAAGTATTTCTATAGAACATTCTTTGAGCTAGCTCCTACTTAACTATGAGTCAATTTATAGTTACTCGACTCGACCTCTACTTGGTCTTGAGTTGACTACGGCTAACAGCAATAACGGCTAGTTTTGCAAAATTTTAGATTTTTTTTAAATAGTTTCCAACGGCTAGTTTTTAATCCTTAACTACTAGAAATAGCTAGTTTGACTTTTTTAGAGGATTTAAAGGTTTTTAAACTCAAGAGAAAAGAAAAAAAAAGCTAAGTAAGAGCCCAAGAGCATCCATTAAGCATTCAAGAGAGTTGAAAGTAACTAATTTCTCAAAAATCTTGAAATGTTCAAAGAGTTCTTCGAAGCATTAATTATAAAGCTTCCTCAACTCATTCTCCAAATAGCTTCATCAACTTTTATCTTCTCTTTTAGGAGCTTTTATTGTATTTATAATTATATTTCTCATTTTTTGCTGTAAGCAAGTTTCAATTGGGATTCAAACTTGGAGAAAGACTTGTCCAAATCTAGAATTGGATTGAGTTTGTTGAGAAAGCCTGGGAGAGGATTTAGGAAGTAGTTTTAGTTGATTTTTATGAAGAAAATCAACAGGATTTAGATTGTGAGCCTAAAAAATAATCTTATTATATTCTATATAAAGATTATAGTAGAATTTCTAAGGATGGCTTGGAGAGTGGATGTAAATACTAGGTTTGGTACTAAACCATTATAAATTCTTGGTGTTTATATGTAGCTTTTTTTCCTTATATTATATCTTAATTGCTTATCTATTTCAGAATTCTTCATTTAGTATAATGTTACCACACTTCACATTCATTGAACTTTATGCCCAGCAAGTTTTAAATTTTAGAAAATCTAATTCTTCCTGTTCTTGGGTTGTCTCTTTGGACAATAGCTGCAAATGGCTCAGGTCGGATTGGGTCACGAGTGACCCCGACTCGATTCCTTGATTGGATCCTAATGCTAGACCCAAACCCAATCTAATAGAAAATCAAGTCAGGTTTGATCGGATTTATAACTAAAATTTCAATCCAATGGATCATTTAGGTCAAGCCGAGTCCATCTATAACCTGGCCAATCCAAAAAATTTGGATCTGAGTTAAATATAGCCAACCATGTCTTAATTATCACATAGCTAACTACTATTAACCATACAAAATAGATAATAAATAATATTACTCTTAAGATAAATTAGGATATAAGAATAATTTTAAGCCCATCTTTATATTAAAGATATTGCTCATATAAGTCTTAAATCATAATTTAGAGACTCAAGTAGGTTCGGATCCAATCGTATACTAGCTTCATGTCAGGTCGGGTCAGGTCAGAATTTAATAAACCTAGACTTGATCCAAAAAATGGAATGGATCTAATTTTAAACCCAATCCAGTCCCATGAGTCCTTTAAAATAGATCAAATTGGGTCTAAGCGGGTTGACTCTTGACAACTAGGGTTGGCTCCTATACCTTCCAAATAATTGTTTGTCTTCTATTTAAGTCTATAGATGTTCAGAGGTCGGCTAATAATGACTAGGTGTCAATACTGCTCTTCTATTTCTTGTTAAAATCTTTGGAGAACTTGAACTTTTATTATTTTGGAGAGGATTTCTTCGTGAATTTATATGTGACCTTTGAGCATTATAAGATATCCTATTACCATTCTCTTAAGCTAATATTAGCACTGTTTGTACTCAATTATTTTGACATCATTAAAATCTACTACAAGAATATTGAATATTAGCAATGGTATTAGTGATGAAAAAAAATTCCATCGCTAATAACACTTTTTAGCCACCATAAAATAGATCAAAAATCTTACCATTGCTAAAACCTTATTAGCAATGGCAAAAATCATCGCTAAAAATTTTTAAATTTTTCAATTTTTTATAATATTTAATCATAAATAATTATTAGCGACAGTGAATTGGGGTTATTAGCAACAAAAAATTTTTCATCGCTAATAATTATTAAAAAATTAATAATAATTAAAAATATTTTTTGAAATATTATTAGCGACAGTGATACTTTTCTATCACTAATAATCTAAAAATAATTTAGATTCAATTCAAATCCAATTTGAATCCGATTCAAATCTAATTCAAAATCTTATTAAACCTAATTCAATTAGATTTTGAATTCAAGTCCTACTTGGATTATAAAATCTAATTAGTCACAAATTAAATCAAGTCTAATTAAATTAAATCTGATTTAAGTCAATTAAGACTTGATCCATAATTTAATTCGAATCTAATTCGAAATCTTATCAAATCTAATTCAATTAGATTTTGAATCTAGGTCCTACTTGAATTATAAAATCCAATTAGCCTCAAATTAAGTTAAACTTAATTAAGTTAAATTTAATTTAAATCAATTAGAACTTGATCTATGATTCAATTCAAATCCAATTCTAATCCAATTCGAATCTCTTTCAAAATTTTATCAAATCTAATTTAATTAGACTTTGAATCTAAGTCCTACTTAGATTATAAAATTTAATTAGTCTCAAATTAAGTCAAGCCTAATTAAGTTAAATCAAATTTAAATCAATTAGGATTTGATCCATGATTCAATTCGAATCCAATTCGAATCTGATTCGAATTCAATTTGAAATTCTATCAAATCTAATTCAATTAGACTTTGAATCCAGATCCTATTTGAAATATTAAAAATTAATTAACCTCAAATTAAGTTAAAATTAATTAAATTAAATCTAATTTAAATCGATTAGGACTTAATCCATAAATTAATTAGATCTAAAATTTAATAAAATCTAATAATAATTTTAACCACCTAAAAATGACCAATGAGAAAAAATTTTAATATTAAATTTAATATTAAAAAAATTAATAGTATTAGAGATGGCATTAGCAACGAAATAATTTACCATCGCTAATAATTTTAAAAATATTATTTAATTTTTAAATTAATATTAATTTAATATTTAATAATTAATAGTATTTGCGATGGTGAATGGGTATTAGCGATGAAAAGGTTGTCACTAATACCCTTACCATATTACCGACTGCCACCTTTGCCATCGATAATAGTCCGACTAAAAAGTACCATCAGTCCATAGGAGGAAAAAAAAATTTCGCACTCATTCTCCTCCTTCCTGTGAATCTCCTCTCATTCTCTTCCTTTCCAACTTTTTCCCACCTCGTCGGTGCCTCCTCCTGACCAACGGCGACCCCCTCCCAATGCATCCTTCTTGGCATTCTCTGCTCCCGCATGTCCTCCTTTTCGATGTCCCAACCCCTTTGGTGCCTCTTATGCTGTGGCCCCGAGCCCGCCGTCCGGCCCCCCTCGCCCGTGGCCCCCCTGACCTCACCGACGCCTCCTATGCCGTAGCCTCGAGCCAGCCACCCTGGCCCCGCCTCACCTGCGGCTGCCCCAATCCTACTGGCACCTCCTACGTTGCAGCCCCGATCCCGTCGTTCTGGCTCCACCTCACCCACGATCGCCCGACCCACCGACGCCTCCTAAGCCGTGGCCTTGAGCCAGTTGCCCCAGCCCGCCTCGCTTGCGGTCGCCTCGATCTTGTTAGTCAGACCCTACAACCCCTGCCCTGTCGGCCTGACCGTGCGGCCCTTGCCCCACCGCCCACCCCAACCCACAGCCCTGATCTTGCAGCCCCTACCCCACGGCCCCATCCCAGCGCTAGTGCGCCTACTATTGTTAGTATTAGCGACGGTATTAGCGATGGCTAGTGTTGTCTCATGGTTAAAGGCGCAGAGAAACTTGCAATGCCTTATTTTTAATGGCTATATTCTTATGGTTGCCTTCTTATTTTCTTGATGATGATCCAAATTAAATGGATATTAAAGGGACTGGCCTCTTTTCTTCTTCCCATATGATGTCTTAAAGCTGATGGGTGCTGATAGATTTTCGTTGCTATATTCTTATGGTTATCTTTTATTTTTTTGATGATGATTCAACTAAATAGATATTGAAGAGACTGACCTCTTTTTCTTCTTTCCATATGATGTCTTAAAGCTGATGGGTGCCTATGAATTTGGTTGCTATATTTTTATAGTTATCTTCTTATTTTTTCTGATGATGATCCAAACTAAAGGGATATTGAAGGGACTGACCTCTTTTTTTCTACCCATATGATGTCTTAAAGCTGATGGGTGTCGATAGATTTTGCTTGTTATATTCTTATGGTTGTCTTTTATTTTTCTGATAATGATTCAAACTTAATTAATGGATATTGAAGGGAATGGCTCCATAGATTGCTATGGGCTTTTTCTTTGTTCCCATATGATGTCTAAAATCTAATGGATGCTGATGGATTTTGCTTGCTATTTTCGAGGACAACAGAAGATTTTACACAATGAGAACTAATCTCTTCTTTTGTATGTTCGGAGTCCTACATCTTTTTTCTCCCTTTGGGAGGTCATTAGCCCTGGAGCAGCAACTTGCTGGTACACTATATACTGGAACTTGCCTTCCCTTAAACACCCCCCATAAATAGTAATTTCTTGGAATCCTACAAGTCTAGGAAGTCATGGACTGGGCTCCACATGCCTAAATATCTATTTATTTTACTAGATCAACTTGATGCCTATAGTAATGTTATCCTTGATCTACAGCAGATGACGCACTATAGCAAACCTATCCCTAGACTCGCCAATCGATGTCGATCCTTCATCAGAGAGAATAGATATTATGTAAGATTGTCAGTTAGCATTTACAATGTATCAGCAAAAAAATAATTCTCATCCAACAGTACATGATAATGTGTTGATCTGTATGGCTATAAAGATAGAAGTCAAACTCCATCGGATGACAAATACTTGTGACAAGTTATCTTTCATCGAAGAAGAACTACTTCTTACAGAAACTAGGATGCTCGAAAGGGAACTAGAGTCGTACATCATCAAGATCTGGATAAAAGTATCCTATTGATGCAGTCAGGTATCTTTTTTTTGATTTATATTTCAGACTAATATTACTTATTTTTTTTAGTCATAAATTATGCACGTTACTTTTATGAACGTGGTACAAAGTTAAGGTATCATGATATACAGTTAAATAAATATGATATATAGTTATTTATTTGGTACACAGCTAATACAATATAATACATAGTTATTTTATTTTTAGAGATTGTAGATCATGTCTTCCTAAGGTCAGAGCTGTTACAGTTGAGGAGGAAGCTCTAAAGGAAAGAGCTCTCATGCAGCCAGCTTACATGGTTCTGCAGCACACATACCATGTGGTAAATTCTAATACTTTAGCTATTCTCTTTTATATTATTTATCCTTTATTATCTAATATAACATTCTTTAAACACTCTCAAGTTCGGACGATAGGAGGTCACCAGTGATCTTATAATCACAAGCAATAGTGACCGACTTTCAGACACAGAGGCATGGTAGAGGACCTACCCAACTTGTGATACCTCTAACTCGATCGGAGGATAGAGAACTCATCCATATTTAGAGTCACTCATAAGTACTGTATCTTTATTGAATATGTTTAAAATTTAGCCATTGTAGAGTCCAACATTTATTATTCAAAATCAATTTTGCAACACATTTAAAGAGAGCTCCGTGTGGTTACCGAGATCACCCAATGATTGATGCTGAGATCGGTGGACACATTCTCTAGTTGGCCATTGGGGGCCCATGATGTAGCCTGGGAGATGTTTTGGATAAGTTAAGGTGTTAATTTAATAATTCATGGTAGATTTACATTCTATTTATTAATGTTGGAATAGTATCCCAAAGCCAATCGTCAAAATGTTGATGGTTGTGCTCATTTTTGTATATGTACATGAATTATGAATTAATAAAAAT
>KE506269.1:170369-183464 GCA_000441515.1 Elaeis oleifera
TGATTTTCCGACGATTGCCGTCGATTGAGCTCGGATTTTCTGGTGGAAGGGAAGGAGGAAGGATCTCCTCCTTAAATAGAGCCGGGGGGGGCTCTTCCCGACTCCGATTGGGAGTCGGTGAGAGGAGGAAGAAGACTCCCTTCGGGAGTCTTCTCCCCTGTTTTCCTTCTTTTCTTTTTTTTTTTGTTTGGGATTTGGGCTTTGCTGGGCTTGTTCTGTAACATGGGCCTGGCTTGGGTCGGGCCATCACAATACTTATGCATATCTCCTACTAATTCAGAGGGGTCAATTCTTTCTTGACTCACACACTGACTTGATAAGTACTTGATTGCACCTAATATCCTTCCATCACTAAGTTAGAAACTTAGATGGTCTGGTATTAAAGTATAGTGAGTTGCTTACAAGTCACCATGATGATCTCAGGTTTGAGGGATACTTATACCCATACCCTTCACGAGCTACTCTTGACAGCAGAGTACTCGGTAAATGATCATATTTGATGCGAATGTACTCTCTACATTCTATCTGCATACTATATCAGTGTCTCCACACTCCTTGATTAAGAGGACAATCAATTTATATGGCACACAATGACCTAAACTCGATATTGCTATCGTCTTATTAATAGCATATCAGTTGGTCGCAAACCTTTTAAGAACTAAGCGACAAATCTTCTTTTGTCGATTAATTATAGTCCTAAGGACTTTATCATAATATAGGAGTTCAAGATAAGATGGACAAATTGTAATGAAAAGGCTCAATAACTTTATTAATAAAATTCATATACAATTACAAGTATAAGCACAATCATGAACAGGTTGATGATTGGCTTTGGGACATATTTTCTTATATTTTCATCACTGTATTAGAAATCTAGATAGTCCGGCACCAAAGGACAGTGAGTTACTTACAAGTCACTATGGTAATCTCAGGTCAGAGGGATACTTATGTCCATACGCTTCGTGAGCAGCTCTTGATAGCAGAACGCTCAGCAAGTGAGTCACTTGTTCAATAATAATATACTTCTATATCTCACCTGTATGCCATATCAGTGTCACCACACTCTTTGATTAAGAGGACAACCAATCCATATGGTAGACAACGATTTCTACTTGATAAACATCATCGTCCTGTAATGACATATCATTTGATCGTGAATATGTTTAAGAACTATACGATAAATCTTCTCTTTATTGTTCACTAACATAGTTCTAAGGACTTCATCACAACATAAGAGTTCTACAAGGAAGATGTAACTTTGTGATGAAAAAATATCAGAATAACTTTTATTCATTAATCAATAATTTATATACAAAGAGAAACTCAATCATCATACGATTGATTTTAGGATATAATTTTCAACATAAAGCTCTTTGATGTCCTTGATCATTGTCAAATAATGATCATTGATAGATTGTTCATCATGTATTTTGCTCTGAATAGTCTTCAAGAGACTTCAAAAGAGCTGTGCTACTCTGCTCACTATACAACTTTTGCAGATAAGTCAGCATCTCTTTGGCAGTTCTCATATCTTTATTATGTCGCTGAAGATCATTGGACATAGATGCTAGAATGTAACACTTCATCCTATTGTCCTCATCAATCTACTTCTTAAGTGTGGCTCATTGATTAGGGGATAAACGAGTTGGTAACACAAGCACATCTTGGTCTAGGACATTAGTTAGCTTTTCGAAATTGAAAACGACTCTCAAATTTTGAAGCCAGTTTTTGTAGTTTGTCTCGATCAATCTATTTGTGTCAAGGATATGGGCTAAAGGGTTGGCACTCGACATGGTTATCTGTAGAGAGAATAGTTTCTAGTTAGATATTTATACTTATTAATATTTATTCTAGAACTTTTAAAATCAAACAAGGCTCCTATTATTTCCTCGAATCTTCCACACTCCTCGGGTGGAGAAATGGATACCCATACGTGATCGATTTCTAGTAGGTACTGCGGTCTCATTGATTTATACACACCTCACCTATTAGTTACTAGTGAGCACAGACCAATAAGTAGACAATACCTTATCCATTGCTTCACTAAGCAAGATGCAGCGAGTTTGGTCTTTAAGTCCCGTGGCCTCACCTAACAGGTATTGGTATATTTCTTAGTTAAGTCAGACCCACCACTCACCAGCGGGCATAAACGATCATCGGATCCCTCACCTAACAGTTATTGAGCCAACCCCATCTCTACCCTCGAGTATCTAATATCAATAGAGTGATTGTACCTTCTCGATTCAATCGAACCATTATAACCAATCGAGAATGATCAACATGAGGAAGGCACCCGCATCTCTACAATGGTGGAAGACTGCTAGACTTAATATTTAGTAAGAAGATTTAGGTTTATATCTTTTTAAGTCATCATATTTGATATTTGACTATCAAATTTAGGTCAACATATTCACATGTTTGACCTACCTAGTCGGTATGAGTGAACTCGAATCAACAAGTAACCTAATTCAAAATTTAATCGCCCAAAAAGATCAGATAAGTTAAGATGAGTAGGGGTCCCCCCGTTGCTTTCTTTAGACACCAACAAATTGGTCAGGTCAGACAATAAACTAATTAAATAATCACTATCTAGATACTTGCCTTAAACATCAAATTGGTTGATTAGAATTGATCATATTAACCTATTGATCTGGGACCGAACCACTATGCCCAATTTGGTCTTGAGTTAATCAATTCATATCAAAATATGAATCGATATGACCAACTACAACTAAACTCGATTTTGAGCCCCTTCGACCTAATCCTAACCAATAGTTGATTAGATTCAATCAACTGCTCAAAATCGACAAAGGGTTCTAGCCTGATCTAATCAATTGACCCTAATTATAGTTTGATCACTAGACCTAATTTGTTCAACCTATACCCACATACAATAACATAATTTTGATTTTTTTTAAAAAAATAGATTATAGTTCATTGCATGCATTAGTGGCTTATGATCTTGAAACAGTTTCAGATCTAAACCTAATGTTATATATCACATATATGAAGTTTTAGATCTAAACTACAAATATATATCACATAGATATTAAATTGTATATCTAAAATAAGAATTACACATATCAAGTACATATAAAATCAGATATAAAATAATGATTAAAATACTTTGAAAATATATTTTTTTTAAAATGATTTGCATCAAACTAGGACAATCTTTTCAATATAGGGGATAAACCCTATATCAGGACAACCTTATACCAGTCTGATGCAAACTTTTAATTATTCTAATTTCAGATCTAATATGAATAAAGACATATCATATACACCTATTTTTAGATCTAAAGATTGATCTAAATATTTTAAAAATAGTTTTTAAAATCGATCAATTTTATACTAGAACAACTTTTTCAATGTAAGGGCTTAACCCTATATCAGAACAACCTTATACTAGCATAAGATCAATTTTAAACCATTTAAAATTTCAGATCTAAATCAAAAATTAGATTATATATATCTTAAAAATTAGTGGCTCTAATAGTACTGTTAGAAAATTGGGTAGGATTGCATGCATAAATTTTAAAATCTTTCGAAAGTAGTAGCGAAAATGATCTTGGTTAACCTTTTAACCCATATGCAATAGATCTAATCTATATCTATCCAAGCTCTGGAATAAAGATATAAATATAATCTAAAAATAAATAAAAAAATTGAGATCGAATCTCCATACCTTGTATGGGTTGAAATACACCACAATCGATGATCCTAGATCTGAAGATTTCTGAGCCATACACGTGTCTGACTTTTATAGGTATCCATCAGGATCAATCTTGAACTTTTCTTCTCATTGTAGATCCATCTTTTTCAAGATGAATTTCAACCTTTTGGACCTTTGATCAACTCTTGATCTTTGACTACGATCTCAATGCTTGAACTACAGTCTTCTTTTTGTTCTTTACTATAGAACAAATCACCCTCAACTCAGATGCATGAGAAGATGGGATGCCCAACCCTTGGGCATTGGAAAGAGAGGAAGAAAAAGAGATGGCATGGAGGTGGAGAGAGGGTGAGATCTGAATTCTCACTTTAATTAATTTTAAAATCCTAGGAGACCATCTCTTATATAGACATTTTCTTGATTCCAAATCAATCTCCAATCAATCAAAAAGACTAGTCCTTATCTCATAAAGATTTTTACCTTTAACTTGATTTTTTTCAAAAAATTAGATCCAATTGGAAAGATCCTCACCTCTTTTGGCAAGTAGATGGGACACCCCACATCAAAATAGGCAAGTTGAGTGGGTGCCCTCATCAAAAACGGGCAAGTAGTTGGTGCCCCTCTAGGGATTTTTGTACTCAAGAGAAGGGCGTAGCCCCTCTCTCTGGAGTTGGCGCCCTCTATGGATTTTTGTACTCAAGAGAAGGGCGTAGCCCCTCTCTCTCTCCATCCACACCAAGGCAAAGAGGGGTAGGCCATTCTCTTTCTCACACCCACTCCAAGGGGTTTGCACCCCTTGGACATTCCAAAAAGGGAGGCTTGCACCTCCTCTTTCTTCCATGTATTCCATGCCATATAAGGAAATAATAAGGAAGAAAATAAAGAGATTAGTTTGCCAACTAATTGACTTGATCCAATCCTTTTAGGCCCTTAATTAGGTGCCTTACTAAATCCAATTAAAATGGATCTAGTTAAGGTTTAAGGCTATAGACTTGATCCAATCCTTATCTGATAAAGAATCCAAATCCAGAGAAAAATTGGGTTTAACCATGTGCTAGCATGATTCTCTTAAACCCAATAGGATTTCAATAAATTCTAATCCAATTAGAACTTCATAAGCCCAATTGGTTATTCAAGATAAAATTTCTTAATGTGTGACCCCATAGGTTTTATTCTATTTGATAGTGAGAAATATTATGATCTCCATCACCATATCATGAAACTCCTTTCAAAGAGTTGGAACAATTCCAACTCTACCCTTTGAGGATTATCGATCATTAAGATGATGCCCGATGAGTCTCATAATCCATCAGTGAGACCTAGCAGTATGTAGTGGCAACTAAGTAGAATGAAATTTTGAATCCCTACATACAGTTATCATGTGATTCAATCCTTCTATCGTGAGTCTTGACTTGATGGAGGTTATGAAAAACTCGTTAGATCCCATCGTCAGTCATATGGTAGATTGACTCGATATGAATTTTTTATGAATCCTATAAAATTCTTTTCAATATTCACACTTGCTTTGGTCAAAGACTTTCTGAACTCAGTCTCACAAATCGTATAGGACTTCTCCTTTTCTACTAAGATCGATAGATTCTATCTAGGTCATTCTACTCCTAATAGTGAACCTGAACCTACTGTAGCCAACATACACAGCAAGATCCCAAATGACTAGGGACCAAGAGAATGTGCAGTCAAACTCAATAGCCTCACTACGAATAGTCGATGATACCGCAGGTTAAAGGACCACTCATACCACTGTAGTATCAAGATAACTACTGACGAGTGAGTAGATATCCAGGTGGTTTCTTATGTTGGTTATGTTCAGTGCATATTGTTCTCTAACAATCACCTGCACTCTCACCCCAGTGTCCCTACACTGCAGATCCGAGATTCATCTATCTAGAAGAAAAATGATCCATGCACCAATCTTTAAATGGATTGATCACTATCCTCCATGATGATCTTTTGATCGAGAGCATTTAGAAACTAACCACTAATTAATGTGTGTCTCAAATTCTCAACACTTTGAGAATATACAAAATCATTTTTGTTAATTTTAGGATAAATTATGGACACATAAATATGATTAGAAATAAAATATCCTTATTAATAATAAAGTATTACAAGTACAATATAGCTCTGAAATTATAAAATGTGTTAGCCAACAATTGACTTCTAGTGCACTCATCTAACACTAAGGAGTTAAGATAATTCCTCGAATTGGAGGTAGAGGCTATCAATTCGTATAAAATAATGAGAGAACTTTTAGACTAAAGTTCAAATCTTTAGGATTAAATAATTTATATACTAATAGGTCTTAATATTTTCTTTCAATAATGGCTAGTAATTTATCGCTCCACTCATTATTGGATAGTGACAAGCTTATAAGATCAGATTTCGATAATTGGTATCCAAAGTTGAGAATAGTTCTCAAGCACGAGAGGATCCTATATGTGATTATGGGTTTAGCACCTTAAGTACCAGCTTTCAATGCAGATGCGTTGGTTAGAGACACTTATCTAAAGTGGCTCAATGACTGTATGACAATACGTTGCATAACGAGGGCTGCTATAAGTGATGAATTTAGTAATAAATTCACTGGTGCTCAGCTAAATGAAATACTTCAAAGGTTGAACAAGTCTTTTGGCACACTTATGGATTTGTCCTCAACAGGGCATCGGTTCTCTGAGAGAAGAAAGATAACTACGGTGCAGTGGTATCATGCTAGGACTTCCAAACCCAACAGAACTAACCAGTCTAAGGCAGACCAGAGTTAGGCAAATGCTTCTTTTACATGAAGCTGGAGACTGAAAGAGGAATTCTCCTCTATATCTAGCTTTCCTTGATCGAAACAAGCCTAGAAAGAGAAATCAACAAAGAATTATTGGACAGGATACTTATCTAATAACACCTTGTAATCTCTCTGTCTGTGATACTACTATCTGGATATTGGATACTGAAAGTCTGATTTATATCTGTGATTTATTGCAGAGACTTCAAATTATTAAAAAATTATAGAAGAGCGAATGATTTCTGAATGTTGGAGATGGAAGAGCTGTTCTAATTCTAGCTATAGAAAAATTCAGTCTGTTCTTAATTCAAATGTCATTATTTTAAATGATTATCATTATTGTCTATCTTTCTTATGAATGTTATTTCTATAGGCCTTTTGATCAAAGATGGTTATAATTTTTAATGAAAAAATTTTGTGATATCATTATGAATGGTGTCACGATTATGCGTGAATAATTGAAATATGACATCATAGCTTGTTAGTGTAATATACACATTAAACAAACAACCTAGAATAAATAATATCATAGATGCCTACCTTTGACATTATAGGCTCAGTCATATAAATGAGAATAAGATAAATAAGTCAACTAAAGAGAAAATCCTCGAGATCAATGATTGTGAATCATTGCTGTCTAATGAATCCTATCTTTTTGGATGATGACCAAGTCACTCTTTACTGGAAAGGGTGAATGAGCCAGTGATATTCTGAGTCTAGTACATAATGATGTATGTGGACCTATGAATATAGATATCAGAGAAGGATATTACTACTTTATTATATTTATTGATGACCTATCGAGGTATGGGTACATCTACGTTGTGAAGCATAAGTCTGAATCATTTGAATATTCAAATGATTCTATAGTGAAGTAGAAAAATAATCTAAGTAGAGTATTAGAACTCTTTGGTCTGACCGAGAAAGTGAATATCTTTTAATAAATTTTTGACATATCTAGAACAGAATAGAATTCTCTCATAATGGATACCTCCTGAGAGGAGGAATCGAACTCTATTAGACATAGTTCGGTCCATGATGAGATTTGTAAGTCTTTAAATCTCTTTTGAGGTTATGCTCTTAAGACTGCTTGTTATATTCTGAACAATATTCAAGTAAATTGATCATAAAATTTCATATGTGGATTGGATGTAGATCAATACCCTCTTACCTTAAGAATAGGGGTTGTTCGATTTATATAAAATATTTGCAGACCGATAAGCTTGGACCTCGATCTGATAAGTGATTATTTGTAGAGTATCCTAAGGAGTTTAGGGCAACTACTTCTACCATGCTGAAGAATAAAAGATGTTCATCAATAATAGGGCATTCATTTTAGAAAAAATTTCCTTATGAAAGAAACTGTGCCAGTAAAGTTGAATTTGAGAAAATTCGACAGGTAGAAGAACCGATATAGACAAGTGAAAATATAGAATTAGATTTATTAGATCAAACCCAAAGCCCATTATTAAGACATCTTTAAGGAGATCTGATAGAGTATCGAATCAGTTGAATAGATACCATAGTTTCTTAGTCCAGGATGGTAATCCTATTGAACTTGATGAGAACAACAAGGATCCGATCACCTACATAGATGCCATACAGAGATCCGACTCTGACAAGTGGCTTGATCCCATGAAATTCAAGATGGAGTCCATGGAGATCATTGGTGTATGGATACTAGTTGATCCACCTATAGGGTCAAACCCACAGGTATAGATAGATTTCAAAAGGATAAGAGACACAGACGGAAGGTGGAGACCAATATAAGAAAATTGACAGTTTAAAGCATGCATTTTAAAAAATTTGCACAGTAAAAAATAGTAGATTAAACATTTTAATCTTCTATGCATGCTTTAGATCAGATTTAAACTACCTACTAAGGATCTATGACATAAAATTTGCATACAAAAAAATATCTAATATAAAAACATTGCGTCGATCACATTGATGCCCTAGACCAGATCTAACCATTAGATCTAATCAAATGAATTCAGAACTCATTACCTTTGTGTGGGTTGATGATCGCCACTATGGATAGACATGGTATGAGGTTCTTCCTAATATCGAGCAGCTACACAGCTCGTCTGATCTCTACAAGTTGTCCACTCGAAGCTCTGATCGGATCATCCTTCCTGGGAGTGCTAGCTCGTGCAGAAGGCACTGGTTAGCAGGAGTAGGCTTCTTCCTTTGAATCATCGGACTCTTTTGGATCAGAGGATGGAGCTACACAAGGAGGTGGTGGGGTGGGAGATTGGAACAAGACCCTCCTGTATTTCTTCTCACAAAAAAATTAGAGTCGAAACTCTAGAACCTACCCTAGACCTCACGTCCAAAGAGGAAGGTCTCTACCTCTGTTTCTCATGCATAGAAGCCCGCCCCTCCCTGTTCATGCCCTCCCTCTCTCAAAAGAGATTTTTCATGATAAAATTGAATCATTTTTGTCACACAAAATGAGAGGAGATTTTAAGATGGTGTGGAGAGGTGAAGGGACAAGGATAAAGTGGTTAGATGTAGTTCAAATTCAAAGCAATTTGAATTCAAAACTCAACAACTTATCCTTATCCAAGTGGGATGCCACAAGAGCTGAGGCATGAAACATTTCTCATTCCATTCACTTCACAATTTATTGGACAAACTTCAGCCTTCCAAGGTGATGGCACCAAGGTATGGATAAAGATAAGTGCACGGTTGTTTCTAGTCAAATTTCAAACAATTTGAATTCGAATGAAGAACCAACGTATCCTAATCCAAAAGGAACCAGTGAAGGGGGTGACAATGCACTTTTGGGCATAGAAAATATTTGCATAAGAACCATTCTTTCATGAAGAAAAGGTGGATGTAGAGAAGAGGTGGTGCATGGGTTGGTCCAATTCGAATTCAAAGTTGAATTCTTATCCAATTAGATTCTTAACCAACCAAATTAGGTTAAATCTAATTAGACCATTGAACCTAATCCAATTAGATAAAAATAGCTTTAATTAAATCCTAATCAAATCATAACTTAATCGAGTTCAAATTTTGATTAAATCAGGAATCGAACATCCTTAGCGATTAGGTCATCTCATAACCTAATCGGGTCAAATCAAATTGAATCTAATTCAATTAGATTTGATCCAAATCTCAATGCTCAATCAAATTGAGCTAATTAGCAATATAATCACTAATCAATTCTCTTATAATTCATCAATAATTAATAAATTAATTATTACAATTTTTACATAAGATTAATCATTAATCGAATTGACGATTATACCTTATAATAATTCTTAATCATCGATCAGCCACATGATCAGTCAGAAACTTCTTTTAAGTGTGACCCCATAGGTTCGAATCTAAGTTAATAGCATAGGAATAATCTTTCTATTCTAATTAAAGTGATCATCTAGTAATGGTACCCAACGTTTGGATAGGTCGAAAGATTGCAAAATAACATTCAAGAACTTATTGGCATATGATTACCATATAATTCATCCCTTTGATCCTAATACTCAAGGTGACCAAGGATTTAACTATCAACCCTGAAAAGGTCATCCACATTATATTTTAACTTTCAAATCCATCACATGGATTATCTCGATCGAGATTTTACTGAATTGAAACACACTGATGCATTAACTCCTACTTATTCGGAGGGGTAAATTCCATCTTGACTTACACACCGACTTTGTAAGTACTTGACTATATCCAAAAATTTTTTATTACTGAATCAAAAATTCAGATAGTCCAGCACCAAAGCATAGTGAGTTGCTTGTAAGTCACCATGATGATCTCAGATTGAAGGGACACTTATATCCATATCCTTCGTGAGCTACTCTTGATAGTAGAGTGCTCAGTAGTTGGTCACGTTCAGTGAGATATATACCTACATCTCACTTGCATGCTAGGCTAGTATCTCCACACTCTATGGTTAAGAGGATAACCAACCCACATGGCACACAACAACCTACACTTGATATAGCTATCGTCCTAATAATAGCATATCATTCGGCCTTGAATTAAGTTTAAGGACTAAACGATATATCCTCCTATATCGATTCAAATAGTCCTAAGAACTTCATCACAAAATAGGAGTTCAAATAAGATGTACATAGAGTGATAAAAAATTAATAATATTTATTATTTAATATTTATATATAATTATAATAATTAGCTGAACCATCAATAGACTGACGATTGACTTTGGGATAAAATTTCCAACAACTCTCACTTGGACTAAAGCCAATCGGTATAGTATAGTATACCCATCTTCGATTTATAATCTTCGAACTCCTTGATACTGAGGGCTTTAGTAAATGGGTCGGTTAGATTTTCTTTTGTCGATCTTCTGAAGCTCGATGTCATCTCGATCCACGATCTCCCAGAGTAGATGGTAGCGATGCAGAATGTGCTTGGTGCATTGATGTGACTTCGGTTCCTTTGCTTGAGCAATTATGTCAGTACTATCATCGTACAATAAGATAGGACCATCGAGGGAGGGTGCTACTCCAAGCTTGCTGATGAATTTTATAACCACAAAGCTTTCTTCGTAGCATCGAATGCCGTGATATATTCTGCGTTGCAAGTAGTGTCGGCCACGATGTGCTGCTTGAAACTTTTTCAGTAGACTACTGCATCATTTAGGGTATAAACATATCTCAACATGCTTTTACTGTCGTCATGATCCGACTGAAATCTGGAGTCTGTAAATCTCACAAGTTTTAAGTTAGATTGTCCATAAATAAACCATTGGTCCTTAGTATTTCTCAAATACTTAAGGATGATCTTTATGACGTTCCAGTGGTTCTCACCTGGATAGTACTAGTATCTGCTCACTATCCCTAGTGAGTATACCACGTTCGATCTCGTATATATCATTGCGTATATAATAGATCCCACTATCGAAATATATAAAATTCTACTCATATGCTCTCTCTCTTGAGGAGTTATCGGATAATCTCTCTTTGAGAGAGAAATTCTATGGCCTATTGGAAGATGGCCTTTCTTGAAATTCTCCATGCTGAATCATTTCAGCATAGTATCAATGTATGTGGATTGGGATAATCTAAGCAACCTCTTAGATCTATCTCCATAAATCTTCATCCCAAAGATGTAGGATGCTTCTCCCAAGTCCTTCATGGAGAACTATGATGACAGCCTAATCTTTATTCTCTGTAATGTAGGGATGTCATTCTCGATTAAAAGAATGTCATCGACATACAAAATAAAAATATTACCACAGAGTTATTAATCCACTTGTATATGCAGGATTTTTCTCCATTCTTAATGAAGCCATACATTCTGATCACTTTATCAAAATACATGTTCCAACTCTGAGATATCTACTTAAGTCTATAAATGGACCCTTGAAGCTTGCACAACTTAAACTCATCTATGGATATAAAACCTTCAGATTGTATCATATACACCTCTTCTTCTAGCTCTCCATTTAGGAAGGCTGTTTTTACATTCATTTATCAGATTTTATAGTCTAAATGTGCTACTATCATAAGCATGATCCAAATAGATTTGAGCATTGTCATAGGAGAAAATATCTCATCATAGTCAATATCATAATGCTGACGATAATCTTTGGCAATGTCTCTACCTTTTCGTTTGCACTTCTCTTCCTTTTGAAGATCCACTTACACCCTATGAATTTTACCCCTTCAGGTGGATCAACCAATGTCCATACATCGTTGACCTTCATGGACTCCATTTTAGATTTCATGGTTTCTAGCCACTTATCAGAGTTAGACCTCTACATTGCATCTATGTAGGTGATCGAATCCTCATTGTTCTAATCGAGTTCAACAGGATCATCATCCCGAACCAAGAAACCATAGATCTATCTGGCTGATGCAGTACTTTATTGGATCTCCTCAAAGATGTCTCTACAATTGGTTTCAAATTTGATCAAATCAAATCTGATTCTATGGGTTTACTAGATTTTATCGATTCTTCCACCGATCGAACTTCATCAAGTTCAATTTTAGAGGTATTAGTTCCTTCCTCAAGGAACTTCTTTTCCAAAAAGACTGTCCTATTACTGACGAATGCTTTTTGTTCATCAGTAAGATAGAAGCAATATCCCTTAGTCTTTTTTAAGTACTCTATAAATAGATACTTATCAAGCCTATATCCAAGCTTGTCAGTTTTCAAATATTTGACATAAGTTGGACACCCCAAACCTTAAGGTGAGAGAGACTGGCTTACGCCCTATCCACATCTCATATGGTGTTTGAAGGGAAGGGAACCTGTTTCTTATGGATGAAAGGAATATGCCCTATAAGTCAATCAAAATGTGTAATTTGATGGATATTCTTTTGTCTCCCGACAACTCATGTAATGATGTTTTTAAATAAATAAAGGCATTTAGTTCATCATATGCTGTGTCTTATTTTTGATTATGATGAACCCACAAATTAGGCTATGGTTTAGGTTATGATGCGATCATACCAGTGAGACCTAAAATCTTAAAATCTTAATTTAAATATTTCTAATCGATGGAACATTGAGTAGGGATCAATATTTTCGGTAAGATTGGTACATCCTGTGTATGCTCGGTAGAGAGGGTAATTGATCTCACAATTACTTGTGTATGACACTAATATAAGGATGTAAATGCTCATTAGAGAATGAG
>KE506270.1:117905-134641 GCA_000441515.1 Elaeis oleifera
GCATTTAAGAATTATATACATGTCTCTAATTCTCAATATTTTGAGAATATGTATCAAAGTGTTAATTTCATGGACGGTTCAAGGACACATCAAAATTGAATGAAAAATAAATTTGCTCTTTATTGATCAAATCAATGTATTAAGTACAAAATTGTATCCTAGCTTTATTATAATGTGTCAGTCATACTGGCTTATAGGGCATACATCTAACAATCTTCCATTTGGATTAAAGTCAATTGGTTACTAATCTAAGTCCCATCTTCTCAAGGTGGACTTTCATTTTTAGCTAGCTCAATTGCTTTATCAACGGATCTGTCACGTTGTCCGCGGAGTCTCCTCTTCGCACCTCGACATATTTCTTTTCGAAGTAGTCGTGTATGATATGGTACGGCTGTTCGACGTGTTTTGATTTTTGATGAGACATCGGCTCCTTAGCAAGTGTTATGGCTCTATTATTATTGCAGTAAAGTGGTATGGCATCTGATGTCATAATCTCAAGTTGCGCGACGAATTTTTTGAACCAGAAGCTTTTCTTTGCAGCATCCGAAGCAGCGACATATTCAGCCTTTGTGGTCGAATCCACTATGATGAGTTGTTTGGAATTTTTTCAGCTGACTGCGCCACCATTGCATACAAACATATATCATGACGTAGACTTTCTATCATTAGGATCAGACATGAAGTTTGAATCAGTATATTCCTCAACTCGTAACTCAGAACCTCCTCCAAAGATTAAGAACAAATTCTTAGTTCTTCTTAAGTACTTAAGGATATTTTCACAGCTATCCAGTGCTTCTCGTTTGGATTCGACTGATATCTGTTCGTGACACTCACAGCAAGGGCAATATCAGGTCGAGTATACAACATGGCATACATGA
This sequence comes from Elaeis oleifera, assembly GCA_000441515.1. Classification (NCBI taxonomy): domain Eukaryota; kingdom Viridiplantae; phylum Streptophyta; class Magnoliopsida; order Arecales; family Arecaceae; genus Elaeis; species Elaeis oleifera. The sequence goes on from KE506270.1 coordinate 118,784, forward strand.
GGCTCCTTATGGCTAAGATATAAAGAATTTTACACATGCATTGAACTTTCTCAAATGTGGTCGGACACATCATCTTGAAAAGATGAATACCATGCCTAAGAGGTAAAGTTTTTTTTAGAGTTTTTCATGCTGAACCTCTTTAGCGCTTTCTCTATGTACAGCTTTTGTGACAAGCCTAGCTTCTTTTAGATCTTATCCCATAAACCTTTATTCTAAGAATATAGGATACTTTTCTAGATCTTCATGAAGAATTCCTTAGACAATCATCTTTTGACCGTAATCAATATGGAAATATTATTCCCAACGAGAAGAATACATCCACATACAATACGAGAAATGTTATTGCGCTTCCACTGATCTTTTTGTATACATAAGGTTCCTCTTCATTCTTGATGAAATCAAACGATTTGATCGCATCATCAAAACGAAGGTTCCAACTCTGAGAAGCTTGTTTTAATCCGTATATGGATCTTTGCAGCTTGCAGACTGTGGTCACTATCACCAGATGTGAAATCCAAAGGCTACTTCATATAGATATCTTCCTCGAGATATCTATTCAAGAAAGCAGTTTTCATATCCATCTGCCAGATTTCATAATCATAATAAGCTGCAATAGCAAGCAGAGTGCAGACGGACTTCAATATGGCTACAGACGAGAAGGTTTCTTGATAGTCAATTCCCTCGCGCTGGCTATAACCTTTTGCCACAGGTCTAGCTTTATAGGTCTCTATTTTACCATCGGTACCTATTTCTTTTGTAGATTCATTTACACCTAATGGGTACTATTCTCTCGGATGGATCCATTAAGGTCCATACTTGGTTCGAATGCTCGAGTCAATTTCTGACTTCATTGTATCTAATCATTTTTCGGAATCGATGTCAGACATCGTCTCGTCAAAGATATTAGGATCATCGTTATAATCCTTATTCCCATAAAGAATATTTTTTTATTTCTTCTATAAACATATCCATGTACCTTTCAGGAGGTCGAGAGATCCTGCTAGATCTACGAGGTGGTAAAGAAACATCAACTACTGGCTTATGAATAACGGGTTCCTGAAGATCTATAGTTTTTTGCTCTTCAGAGATCTTTTCGAGCTCAACTAATCTCCCACTGCCACCATCCTGGATAAACTGTTTTTCTAGAAATATGGCATTCTGACTCACAATCACATTGTGATTTTGTGAAAAGTAGTAGTATCCCATTGATTCTTTTGGATAGCCTATAAAACGAGCTATTACAGATCTATCCTCTAATTTGTCAGCCATCTATCTCTTGATATGGGTTGGACATCTCCAAGTCTTAAAATAACCTAAACTCGGCTTCTTACCATATCATATCTCATATGGTGTGGTAGGAACGAATTTTGATGGAATCCTATTCAACAGGTGAATTACAGTTAATAAGGCATGTCTCCAAAAGTATAAGGGTAAATCAGTGAGCTCATCATGAACCTGATCATATCTAATAGGGTCCTATTTCTCTTTTCGGATATTTCGTTGAGCTGAGATGTTCCTGCAGGAGTTCATTGAGAGATTATGCCGTTGTTCTTGAGATATTTCAGAAATTTTCGACTAAGGTATTTACCTCCTCGATCAGATCAAAGAACCTTAATGGATTTATCTGTTTGTTTTCTATTTCATTTCTGAATTCTTTGAACTTTTCAAAGGTTTTAGACTTGTATTTCATTAGATACACATACCCATACCTAGACAGATCATCGGTAAAAGAGTGAAGTAGCTAATAACCACCCCTGGCCTGCACATAAAATAGTCCACACACATCGGTATGTACCAGGACAAGTAACTTAGTGGCCCTTTCCCCATGTCCTACAAAGGATAACTTGGTCATTTTTCGTCGAAGGCAAGATTCACAAGCTGGATGCGATTCTGGATGAAAAGAACCAAGGATCCCATCCTTTTTCAGTTTGTTTATCCCGTCCTCTTCAATATGGCTTAGTCTATGATGCCACAAGTACTTCTGGTTAATTCATCTTTGGTTCTCTTTTGACTTATGGTATTCACTATTTGCTTGTTCAAATTCACATTCGTATTAACATGCAAGTGATATAGACTGTCAATTAAAAGACCACGTGCAATCAATTTATTTCATAAATATATAGAACAAAAGTCTTTATTGAAATTAAATTGAAAACCATCCTGTCCTAGCATAGACATGAAAATCAAATTTTGACTAGCTATAGGAACAAAATAATAGTCTTTTAAATCTAATCTAAATCCTGACAGTAATCGAAGAGGATAAGTGCCAACGGCTTCTGCAGTAATTTTTGCTCCATTGCTGATCCGAAGGATCATGTCACCTTTCCTCAACCTCCTACTTTCTATTAGACTCTGCATTGAGGTACATATATGAGCACTCGAATCAGAGTCCAGTATCTAATTAGAAGTAGAAGAAACCGTAAGGTTAGATTCAATTACGAGCATTCCTTCTGAAGGTTTATCACCTTTCTTAGTCTTTAGACTCTCCAAATAGAGTGGACAGTTCCTCCTCCAGTGGCCTTTAGCATCACAGTGGAAACATTTTCCTTTGCTTCAGCCTTCTTAGGAATGTCCTTCTTTGACTTGCTCTCTTTCTTCTGCTTCTTAGCGGATTTATTTTCTTTTCCAACTAGAATTTTTTTGGAAGAAGTTCGCTCCACAGCTTGAACAGTGCCCCTTGAACTCTTCAAGATTCCTTCTGTAGTGACCAACATGTTGACCAGTTCGGGTATAGTGCAATCATGCTTGTTCATATGAAATTTACAATAAATTAACTATATGAACTCGTAAGGGGTTGAAGGATCAAATGCATCTGCAATTCTTTGCATATCAAGCTCGAGTTTCTCAAGCTCCTCTATATCCTTGATCAATGTCATACAGTGCTCATGGACTGACTGCCTTTCATGCATCTTCAAATTGAAGTCTCTTGGACACTTCGAAGCGTGCTGTACGGCTCTGCTCACAATATAACTCTTATAGGTAAGTGATCATAGCCCTGATAGTAGGCATATGCTCATGCTGGCTATGCAACTCATTTAACATGGATGCCAGCACATAGCACTTGATCCGACTATCTTCATCTGTCCACTTTTCATAAGCAGTTCTTTGCTCAATAGTAGGACGATTTGGTAACACTAGGGATTTCTGATTGAGTATATGATCTAGTTTTCAGAAGTCAGAACAATCCTGAAGTTTCTTAGCCAGTCTTTATAGTTTGTTCCAGTTAAACGATTGGATTTAAGGATACGGGATAGAGGGTTTGAGGCTGACATTGTTTAACTACGAGAGTAGAGATTCAAGTTAGATTTTTGTACTTTAAAATTATATTTGCTTCTAGAGATTTTAAGACGCAAACAATAATTTCTACTAATTTTTTCGGATCTCTTTACTTCCCGGTTGGGAAACGGAAACCCTAACGCGATAAATAAATTTCTAATGGGTGCTGCGGTCCCACCAATGCCATGTACCTCACCTAACAGTTATTGGTAACATGCACATCGATGCGTGGACAACTCTTTGCCCAGATGCTTCTCTGAGCATGTTGCAGCGACTTGGTCTCTAAGTCATGTGGGCTCACTTAACAGTTATTGACCACACTCCTTAGTTAAACCCAACCCATTGTTCACAAGCAGGTGCAAGGCCGTCATTGGGTCCCTCGTCTAACAGTTATTGGGCCTAACCCCATCCTTATCCTGGAGCAACTTTCTGCTAATAGAGTGGTTGCGTGTTTCTGGTGCAATTGAACCGCTGTAACTAACCGAGAACAATCAATACCAGTAGCACGCCTGCACATCTACAACGGTGGAAGACCTATGGACTTAATATTTATGAGAATGTTTAGGTTAGGTTTCATCTAATAAGTCATCATATGACTGCTCAAGCAAATCAAGCTCAAACCATCGAGTCGAATTAGGTCCTTAGATTAATCGATTCTACATATAGGATTCAATCGATTTGATCAACAACAATTGTATGATTATATGACTTAATTGATCTAATCATGATCAACACTTGGCTCGGTTTGATCAATTACTTAATCGAATTAAATCCATAATGTTCAAATCAAAAATCTTAGATGCAATCTAATTATATGACCTAATTTTTGATTTTCTCATAATCAAAATCCTCATGCACAAATACAAATTTCAGATTTCAAAATTAAATTTTAGATCTAAAATCTTTGCATGAAAGATAAGCTTTAAATCATGAACTAATTTTCAGATTTAACATATAAGCATATATCTCATATATGTATGTAAAATTCAAATCTAAACAAAATTCAGATCATAATATGATATCATATATCTCATATACACATCATGAATTATATCGAAAATAATTTTCTGACCTAAATATACAATCATATATCTCATATATGAATCATGAATTATGTCAAATTAAATTTCATATTTATGCATACATCTACGTATCACATAAATATGAACTAGAAATCATTCTAGAACAAAATTCAGATCTATACATGCTTTCACATATCAACTATATGTTTTAAAATTAAATCTAAAATAAATTTCAGATTCAAAACAATCATATATACATTTTATATATCAAGAAAAATTAGATTTTGAAACTCCTTTCAAAACATATATGTCAATTTCATGCATATGAAATCCGTGGCTCTGATACCACTATTGGAATTTCTATGTCGGGGCATGCATGTATATTCAAAAAATTTTTCTAAACAACGCAGTGGAATAAAGATTAAACATCTTTAATCTACATCATGCATGCATAAAACATAAAGCACTAGGATCTATTTCATATGCTGAAATTAAATATATGCTAAAATTGAAAATGTGATCGAATCACATATTTGTTTCGCAAATCTTTTTTCAAATTTGGATCTAGAAGAGAGTAGGTTCTTCTTTAGCCGCGCAAGTGTCCGGCCTCTATAGGTATCCACTCAAGATCAGTCTGGAACAATCCTTCTGGTATTGATTTTTTTCTCTAAGAAAATCAGCCTGCGAATCTGAACAAAGCTTGGATCGCAATCAACTCTTTGATCCTTTCCTTGATCTTCTTCTTCTCTTCTTCTTTTGCTTTTCTTTCTTGATTATGAAGCAATCAGGGATTAGAAACCAGCAAACAAAGGGGACACCCAAACTCTTTTGGGTGTGGAAGATGGAGGACGCCCAAGGCTTAGGCATTGGATCTTCAAGGGAGAAGAGAGGGGAGAAGAAAGAGAGGGGCGTGGGCTGCTCTATGGAGGCGTGGGACTGCTGGTTCAATTGCCTAAAAGCCTTAGAGAAGGCTTCTTTGAATAGGCATAAGGTTTGAATCCTATTCAAAACCAAGCAATCACTTAACACTTCAACTCGCATTCGGAATCCTTATTCTTTAGTTATTTGACTCTTTTTAGGAGATCCTTTAGGCGCCAACTATTTTGCACCCATAAATACACATGCCATATGGCACCCATGGGACGCTCCATGCTAGTCCCACATGCCCTCTAATGGGTGGGCACGTCCAACTTGATCAAATCAGGTGGCGCCCAATCAAAACTATCAAGAAATTAATTAAGGGCTTGAACCCTTAATTCATTTGATCCAAAATCCTAGGCATCCAACAATTGGAGCCTAATGAATTTAATTCACTTAGGTTATTAGCAGGTAATTAAATTTGAATTAATCTTATCAAATAAGAAATTCAAACATAAAGAGGAAATTAGGTCCAATCATGTGCTAGCAAGGTTATCCTGAACCCAATAGGATTTTCTAAACCCAATTGAGACTTCATAAGCTCAATTGCTTATTTCAGATCTAATCCCTTTGTTGTGTGATCCCATAGGTTCAATTTTATCTGGTAGTGAGATATACAATGATCTCTATCATAGTATCATTGAAATTCTTTTCAACAGGTCGAAACAATTTCACTCTAACTTATCAAGGATTGTCTAACCTGAGCAATTTTAGTGAGCCTCACAATTCACCAGTGACACTTAGCAGTATGTGGTAGCAACCCAATAGAACCGAAAAAGAATCTCAAGGTGTAGTTCACGTGTGATTTAGTCCCTCTATCATGAGTCCCGACTAGATGGCAGGTCATGAATAAATCGTCAAATCTTATCATTAGTCATATGATAGATTCGATCAGCTCAAGTCCAATTGTGATCTTTATGGAAACTATTTTTCATTAATCACACTGTTGTGGCTACAGATTTTCGGACTTAGCCTCTCAAATCCTATAGGACTACTCCTTTCTATCAAGATCGATAGATTCCATCTTGATGCGTACCCTACTTCTACAGTGGACCAACTATTGTCAATATCCACTACAACAGTTCATTGAGATCATGTTTATATGTTAGTCAAATTCCAGCAGCCTCATTGCGAGCAATCGTACCATCGCAGGTCAAAGGATCATTCACACAACTACAGCATCGAGACAATCACTGACGATCGAATAGAAATTTAAGTGATCTCTCGTATGGTCACGCTCAGTACTAGTTGTTCTCTAACAACTACTCGCACTCGTCGCTCAGTGTCTACACTGTAGATCAGAGACTCATCTATCTCGAAGGAAGCAATCTGTGCACCGGTCTATCTGGATCGATCACCGTCTTTATGATGATACTATGATTGGGAGCATTTAAAAATTCTATACATGTTTCTAATTCTCAACATTTTGAGAATATGTATCGAAGTGTTAATTTCATGGATGATTCAAGGATACATCAAACTTGAATGAAAATAAACTTACTCTTTTATTGATCAAATCAATATATTAAGTACAAATTGTATCCTAGTTTTATTATAATGTGTCAGCTATATTGACTTCTAGGACATACATCTAATATTCTGCACCCTATATTTTGTTCCATACAACACATGCATTTGTTGCATTGAATTGCTTTTCTATCATTGCTCATCCTTAAGTGATACTGTAGTGGGTAAGTTCTTTTCCCTCCCTTTCTAGCAGTGCAACTGGTGGGATGTAAGTTTGAGAAAAGATGATAAACGAAATATGAATACAAATAATTGAATATTGTTAAATACAATGAGTTTAAAAAAATAATAACAAAGCATATAAAACAACGAAGTGGATTTTCAAGTGAAATATAAGGAAAAAACACAATACATGTAATATTGTAGTTGATTAAAATAAAATGTTTAAAGTAGAGCATATTATAAAACAAATTAAATAAAATGTTAAAATTTGAAACCAAAAAGTGAAAGAAGTTGAAAAATATAAAGTATATTATAAAACAAAATGAATAAAAATAAACCAAAATTGCAAGTAGAAAACTAAAGAAAAGAATAAACAACAAATAAAGAGATAACAAACTCTTGGTGAGAATTTGGATTGAACTGATGATCTTCTTTTAGTTAGAATGGGAAGAAGGGGCAAAGGGGGTTGCACTAGCGGGGTCTTTTGTGCACGCTCATGCAAGAGAGAGAGAGATAGAGAGAGAGAGAGATGGGGGAATCCACCTGAAGTGGGTGGATTGGAGTCTTCAATGGCCAAATAGTTGAAATTTAGATTCTTAAATTAAAGGGAGAACAATTTTGCTGAATTTTTAGTAAGTTTAAAAGAGTTTATTAGTTTGAAATACTAAAATTTCAACAAAAATAAAATAAAACTTGAGAAGAAAGAATACTAGGATTTGCAAAATATGTTCTAAAATATATGAAGTTTTTGTTAAAAAATAATTGCTAGAATAGGATATGCAGAAAAGGACTAAAATAAAAAGAGATATGTTTTGGCACAGAAGAATATAGTTACTTTGTATTATAAGAAAATGGAGTCAATATCAAATGTTTTAATTAAATAAATTATTTCTTGATTCATGCTGTTTTCCTTTACTAAGAGGGGAACCTAACTTTTAGTTTCCCGGTCTTGAGTGTGGAGCCTATAGTATTATATTAAAAAAATATTGATGTATGAAATATTCCTAGGACATTTCTAATATTCAAAACTATCTCTTTTTAAGATAGTATGGATAACTACATGCTTTTTGCACATCTTGTTACTTTTTTCTAGTTGTAACTCATGTTGCTTAACCTCCTTGTCTATTATGCTATATTTCCTTTGGGCCTTGTTTTTCTCGCTTAATGTGAACTGTAGTGCTTTCTAAGTCTAGAAGATTCTAAACTGCCCCTTGAGTCCATAAGCTAAAATGATGACCTGTTAGGTTGGTTGCTAATTGCCAATTGACCTTTTAGATTCATGGGAGGTCTCTCTCTTGCCTTTTGCTGCCTTGGTTAGGAAATCAGCATTAATTCTTAGAGCCACTTCATGTTTGTTGCTAATAAAAATCTGCTCGCTCCTTCCATTTGGTCTCTTGACATTTTCCCTCACGCCCAGATAGGAAAGGTTTGGAGGATGAGTATAATGATCAGCTTATGTGGTTAGTTATCATTAAAACATATGTGCATTAGATGCATATTTTCCTTGAATGCTTTTGTAGAGAGCAGCTTTGATGCTCATATTTGATCTTCATTGTTCAGTTAATTAAACATAGTATTCTTTATAGGGATCTCCCTTCCATAGACTAGAGGCTACGATGTCTTTGACTGGTTAGCACTGATGGTAAAATATTAGTTCCCATTAAACTGCAATTAAATGATATTATAGAAATTTGATAGTAATTTAAAAGATTCTCGATTTTCTTATGCAGTCTAATAGGGTTCTCCCTCCTTCAACTGCCTCTTTAGCCAAGCCCATACTCAAGGCAGAGTTTATTATTGTATTTCTGAAATCGGGATATGCAAGTCCTTTGTGGTTTAGCTTTAGGGCTCTTTATATGCATGTATGCATGTATGAATGGGTCTTGTTCTCATGTTGTCTTCATTTTTTTTTCTTTGGGGTTACATTCACCATATCTATGGGTTAACCATGTTCGGATTGATATTTCCCACTTGTTGATGTTCTCCATGTCTGTGATCGTTGCCTTCATCATTTCCTTTGAATAAAATGGTGATATTCGCTTCCTGGGCCTGAGTCAGGAGCAGATGCAGAAGATTTTGATTATGTAGGAAGCATATATGTATGTAATACCAATATTATAGAAAACATATTCCAACCTGCTTGGTTTTCACTTTTGAATATCATGTGATGTACCACTTAAAGAAAATGACAGAAAAAATGAACATTTTTGTTTTGTTACTAAACTAAAAGTGTAGGATTAAGATTGTGGAACAGGTTCCTTAAGTAAAGGATTCTAACTATTACTCTTATTGCTTGGTTTTATAACCTGGCAGTTATGTAAGTCATGCAAGTGGTTTATTTTGAGTGTTTGAATGTACGGCAATCAACTACCTGGTGTGATTTGTTTAATCAGTTTAAGAAGTTCATGAGGTTCATCCTTGTTGAAAGTGCCTGTGTTCAAACTTTGTTGCTATGTTAGACCATTGTTGATCTAACAACATAAAATTGACTAGACCATGTGCTTTTCTCATGTGAATTTCTATTTCTACCCTAGTTTTCACCTGAATGTCTTGACTCCACACGTGATTATATTCTTGGAATTTGTTGTTCTGTAGTTGAAAGTAAATCTACCTTTTCTTTTGGTACCAGATAATGGGTGGTGAAACTCAATGATATTGTCAAGTAGGTAATTGCAAATTTGTTCTTTCCTCGCAAATAAGGTTTAGGTCATTCCTTTGTTAAAAGCATAGATCCACCACCAGTGATTGGAAAGAGCTCCATCTGAATCAATTATTTTTGTATTTTATATAAATATAGCATTATTTAATTGTTTGATTATTGTTCAGTGTAGATGGCAGTTGAAACCTCAGTGCAACATCTCATAGGGTGAGATGTATACTTAGTTAATATATGTAAGTTTCTTACAAAATCTTTGTAGAACCTTTTATATTTGAATTGCTAGATGGTACCTGAAACATTAGACCCACATAAACTCGTAGTTAACCATAGCCTTGATTGCATCAGTAAGCAATGGTTATCATAAATACCACAAATTTTAACCATATTTAAAAGCAGCCTAACATAACAAGGAAATTTAAAAGTAGCAGATATGGAAATTATCATATGCTTGTTGCTGTTGTTTAAAGTCTCTGCTATACTGTGTAGCCTTGGGCTTTATGATCAGCTCTGTGGTCTGTTTATTTATTTGTTTTACCTTGCCCATTATCCCATACATGTCATTATTGGAGGAAGGGTGACCTCTGCTACCATCTATTTAGTTCTCTCTTAATGTAGAGGAAGTAAGGTAATTTTATTTGTTAGAATCTTCATTGTGTTCCTTGTGTTGTCAATGCTATTTCTACCTTACCATGTTGTTGATCAAATTGAGTCCATTCATTGGATAGATTCACAGTTAGGCCTGCTTTGGGCTGAGTTGACACGCAGTCAAGCATGACTCGACCTGACCTGGTTCCTTCGGGTTCGTTATAGTAGGACAGAGCTCACCCATTGGCTAATCAGCTGGGTGGGTTTTGGGAGCGCACAGAAGTGAAAATTGTAATAAGGTGGACACAAGCGAAAAGAACTAATGAAAGGTGTTGATGCAAAATTAGTTGAGCCTTTAACCTATAAATAATAGCCTTAGTACCCATCTTAGAAGCCCCACTTAGGCTATAGGATGAGTGATGAGGGCTTAGATATTTCAAAATTTTGGGTTGAATGGATCTGGCCACACCAGATTGGATTGGATTGTCTAATAATTGACCAATTTTAGACCTGACCAGTACAGGGTCGGGTATAACTTGGGCCCTGTCTTGTTGTTCCAACATGTTGTATTTTAGATGTCAATAGTGTTACCTGCACATCCTAAATATTCAGTTTTTTGACATGTTGTCGGCTTGGATACTTGGGGCACTCCTTGACACTCCCTCAACACCAGATACAGTCAAATCATGATGCTGTTATCATTACATCTGTACCTCCATACTTCTCTATGAAAGTTATAATGTCTAACATAACAATCTGCAGTCATTTTATTAAATTTTATGAACTTAAGGAGCACGAGCCTGGCTCATTGTTCATCATATAAGCACATCAATACATTATAATTATAAGATATAGATGTGTCTGCATGTCTAATTTTTAGAAGATTTGCATGTTGGATTTTTTCTTTTTCTTTTTTTTGTGGGGACACTTGGACGCTTGACTCCTATCACAAGTCAAAGTAATATTGGACCTTGGTCCAACACATGGATTTAAAAGACTACTGGGTTGGACCGGGCCTGATTGAGTTAGGACAGATTTTGCTTGGTGGTCCACCCGACAGTTTGCAGGCATACTCACATTGTATGTATACTGCTTTGTACTGCATTTGATATAGTGGGTTAGATGTGACTCCATGATCATGAACAGGACAAAGTAGATTATAATTATAGCACTTGATCTTAAAACATTCTTCATTTTTACAGTAAATAAATATTCTTTATTAGAAACATCATTTTAAGGAGGTGTTGGCTTGAGAGGTATTCCAGATTTAAATGGTATTGATATCTGTGGGATTCTTTTAATGGCATCAGATGGAATCTTGCTGTACCGGAACCAGATCTTAATAATTAATTACCTCTTTGCACTCTTTTGGTTCTTTTAACTTGTCATACTTATAAAGATATATTTCAGAATTGGTTGACTTCTTTTTAATCTCATAGGAAGTTTACCCTTAGTTCTTGTATTAGTTCTTATTTTTTAATGGAACATCTTCAACTGCCTCCTCCCCTCTTCTCTCTCCTTTCATCCCCCTCAGATGGAGTCCTAAGATGCACTATTGTTCCTTTCAGTTTCTTCATTTTGAGTTATGCCGCATATGATCTATTGCCTTTATCTTTTTTTAAATGAAAATGGTAGGGCAACCTCAAAGTTCACATCGCACTCTTGATCATGATGATTTTATAATTTGTATGCGCTCTCATAAGTTGATGAGAATGTATTGTGGTATTCGACCATACAACAAACAAGATCTTTTTGGCTGATTCAGTTAACCTGTATGACGCTGCCATAATTGTCAAAATCTCATTATTGTTCATTTATGTTCTAATTATATTCCTGAAGATTACCTTTTATCTGACAACTACTGCAAGGGTACTAGGAGGCTTATCTGATTTAGTTTATTACATTATTGTCAGATATGTGTATATGTGTGTGTGTGTGTGTGTGGCATGTAAACATTGCAAGATGGACTGAAATTGATGGATAAGAAAATAATTTCTAGATTGACTTATTGAGTGAATGCTAGATACTTGTCTTTTAAGTTTGAGTGCAAAGATGAAGTTGAACATTTTATTTCAAAATCATGTTTTCACGAAGTGGAATGTGTCAATTACTGTAGTTAGCCTTTGCCTTGACATTTGACAGTAGGTATAATAATATATTATGACTCAAACTCTGTATTTAGTTATATCAAATTAGTTATTGTTAGGTTTTTCCATCTCAATTATATCAAAGTGCAGATGTTGACCATTTTAATCATTCTTCAATGTATCCCTGATGCCTCTTATCTGGTATATGTGCAGAGAGTAGCTTATGACAGTTCCAGTGCCCCGAAGGATTGTCGGGCCTCTGCATGGTTTGAATCACCTGATGATGACCCATCCAGCCATGCCAAGATGTACATCTTGAGTGAGTTCTCTTATGACCTTGACAGGAACAGTGCACAGACCTTCAATGTAGAGACAGCCGACTTGGGTGTGGTCAACATGGTGCGGCTGGACTTCACCTCCAATCATGGGAATTCAGCTCTAACATGCATCTATCGCTTTAGGGTGCATGGCTATGAGCCGAACTCCCCAGCAGCTATGGGTTTGCAGGCCTGACAGAGAGTTGTGGTGCTATTGTTTGTTATGCACTGAACCGCAGCTTCTGTACCCTCATCAATTCCTGGTTGTATTGCTCATCCTTACGTCCCCTCTCCCATTTTTCCAACGGGAGACTTTAAATCTTTTGATTATTTGTTGCGCTTATCATTTCTGTTCTGCTTAGCAGAAAGGTATTGAATGGTGCCATTTATGCTCAGCATATGTGACTATGGAATTAAGCACCAACAGCTAAACAATCATCAATTGCTTGATACCTTTTGTAATCATATGTCCCCGGAATTAAAGAATATGATGAATTGGTCATTGAGAGGGTGGGAACGACCGGGGATGGCTCTTTATTAACATTGTCCAGTAGGAATTTGCAGGCTGCAGGCTGGCATACCACTAAGCTAATTCCGGTTGGGATGTTGGAATACTGCATCTTTTTGTGCCGGTGGTCTTACATAGCAACACGCTTAAAAACCAGTAGAATGATTTCTTTTATGTAATGAGAGGTAAACTTCTGCTGTCAGAAGTGTTGAGTAGCCGTACGGTGGATGAGCATCACAATCGGACGTCAATTTTTTTTGGCCTTGGTGTGGCAGGATTTGCCTATGATATAATGAGTAAAGACACGTCTAGGAGCGTTAAGATAGACTTCGTCTTTAAGATCTTGTGGGCGGTTGCTGGAGGTCTAAAGACAATCCAAGGAGTGATGTGCCACGTGCCAAGCCACCTAATCTGCAGGTTTATTCCCTCTGAACATTTGAGATGCTTCAATGCAGGTCTATCTTCCGGATATACGCCAAGCGTCAAAAGAGCGGTTGGTCTTTTAGGATATGCACCAAACATCAAAAAGAGCAGCAGGTGAACATCTGAGTAGGGTTGGGGCAGTTCGTTGTTTATCCATTGGAGAATCACCATCCATATTAGGGCTGCATGGAACTGCGATGTCGCATATGCTAACCCTCTCAAGCTGCAGTAAGTTGGTCATAGGGGGTGTTGCGGTAGAAATTCATCTCGAAGCGGATTGGTTAGAGTTGGTCGGTGACCGTAGATCAGCAACGGCAGGATGATAACGGTAGGATCCATAAGATAAGTTTCGATAGGAGTTAACTCCGGCGAAAATTTTTTAACGCTCAAGTCTGATCTCTGGAACAGATGAGAATGAGTGAGTATTTTAGGAAAGAATTTTTCATGCATTCGAGATCTCCTGTGAGTTTTATTTATGGACAGAGGCTGAAGAGTCATGAGAAGGAAGAAGAATCAAGCGGTTAGCCTAAACTTATTGACGAGATATGCCCATTGTCTTCTATTTTATCTAGAGAGAGATATTTCTTACCTCCTGTCTTATCGAGAATGCCGCTTGGAAAGGAGAATGGATGATTAGTTCTGTTTTGTTGGACGAGATATGGTTGTTATCTTCTCTTCTATCTGTCAAGATATGTTTGTTATTTTCTTTCTTATCCGCTCGTCATCAGCTATTCCTGGTGGTCACGAGATTTGAAATCTGTGTGGGGTTGAGGTCAATCTTTCTCATTATGTCGGATAAGATTGGCTCAAGTGCCTTGGATCGGTTAGCATCAAAGTCGGATCGGGCTCAGCTTTTTTGTATGTCGGCTTTATTTGAGAAAAGAGTTTTCTATCCATAATATATGCCTCCTATTCTTGAGTTCGAATTAGAATTAGGTCGAACAAAGGGAGTACATTAGTTTTTAATTACTGATGCCAATCCTTTAGGCGGTTTCTTAAAGATAGGTTATCATTTGCCTCGTCCTTGGAGTGACTCTGAAATAGATTGTTGCTCCAAGAATTGATTTTGATGATTATAAACTATTTGAGGAGACGACTAATGAGTTTTCTATGTTTGAAGATTATTTTATGATGTTTCAGGTAGTCCAAGAGATTGGGTTTGAAAAGATTCATCAAATATGCCAAAAATTGAAGTTTCAGCAAGTTGGTAAAGTTTTGAAGGCTTTTGAGAGTGTCCAAACTGATTTGAATTCATTTGAGAGCGTTTGAATGAGTTTTGATAAGTTTCGAATCTTAAATACATGAAAAACTGAGTTAGAACATGATGGGACGACCCACCTGGGTCATCCCCTTCTGTTGGCAGCCGGCACGCAGCGTTTTGGGTCATGGCATGCTGTGGGACGACCCACCTGGGACGCCTCATATAAATGGGATACCCCCCAAGACCTTGAGACCAAAACAGAAAGCAGGACTTTCTGTCTGGCCATTTGGGACGCCCCATGGGATGCCCCAATGCCAGTGAGACGCCCCAATGCTAGTAGGATGCCCCATTCTGGGTGAGCTGTATAACGGCTAGTTTTCAATTTATTTTTGATGCATTTAATGTGCATTAAACACACTCCAACAACTCTAAACCAACTCTAAGACATTCTCAAAGATAAATGGCAAATATATATGCTCTATTCAAGTAGAAAATCACAAGGTTTTTGCAAGCTCAAAGATAAAGTCCGAGAAAAGCCATTTTCAGCCCTAAGAAAGAGATTGAAGTATTTAAGCACCTCATCAACCACTCTCTAGCAGCAATCAAGTGTAGAATTTATTGAGAGTATACAGCAAAGCCTTCCACCCCTTAAGTATTGTATTTCTATTGCTTTTATTGTGTGTATTTAAGGGATTTCTGTGCTAAAATTTGTATACTCTATTTTTCTCAAACAGTTTTTGGATGTTTGAGTTTTGGAGGGTTTCAAAACTCGTTTGGATTGATCCGAATCCTGAATCGGAGTGTTGAGGGTTGGCTTATATCCGAAAAATAAGTGTTCTTACTTGGAAGGCAAGTATCGAAGATGTCCGACGTGGTGTAATCCATTGTTATCCATTTAGTAGATTGAATTCCCAAGTAGAGACTTGGGAAGTGAATGTAGGTGCAAGATTGGTACCGAACCCTATAAATCCTTTGTGTTTGTTGTGCTTGCCTCTCTTATCTTGTTCTTTGGGCTCATTACTTACTTTTTATTTGTGTTTGATTTTGTTTCTATTGCAAGTTGATACACTTCGCTCTTCATCTTGGCACATTGCTTAAGTAGTTCATTTTTTTTTAAATTCAAAAAGATCCAATTCATCCCCTCTCTTGGGCTCCATATCTAGGTAACAAGTG
>KE506271.1:24836-50305 GCA_000441515.1 Elaeis oleifera
CAACAAGATATTTCATAAAGCCCTTAAGAAGTTAAAGGTATTTTTGTCATTTGAAACAACACAATAAAGACGTTGGGTGGTTGATGGTTGCAAGATCTTATTAATCAATCGACGCAGCTTAAAGGATCTTTTTTTTTTAAATAAAGAGGGTAGAGTACAACTTAGGCAAATTTAAGGGGGCAAAATGTAATTTCCTTTGAACCTAATGCTTGTCATACAATATCTGGAAAGGAGGCATAACCAAAGAATTATTATATTGGTTAATCTTGCTTTGATAGGCATAACTATTTCAAGAGAGAGTTGTTACATATAAGTTATTGTTTGACATAAATGCACCTTTTATATCTATTTTTACTTCTTTATGAACATATACAAAGGTTATTATTCAAAAAAATAAAAAAATATTATTTTGCTATTTAAAAGTGATGTTATATTAAAATTGACATAATATAAACATAATTATGGAGTCAAGTTGGAGGTGTGGGTCAATAAATTTGAGCTCCCAGCCCCGATCCATCTTGATTAGATCTAGTTCAAGTCAGGTCAATTGGCAAAAAAAAAAAAAACAAGGAGAAACAACTGAAAAGGGGACTAATTTTGATCGATGCATTCGATAACTAGCATGAACTATTAGTGTGGATTAGAACAATTTAAGTTAGAATGGTCTATTCAAATCAATGCATGCTTGCGCTCTCAGTATTATACATGGAATTGAGTATATTGCAGCCAATCTCTGGTTGCATCTAACTCCGATGAAGAGCAACCTACAAAAGAAGTCCACATCGATTAGAGTTGTATCTAGCGAGGACCCTCCGATGTCTAAGTCAGTGAGAAGTGGTAACAGTAATTTTATGTAGAAATTGATAGAGTTTAGCCCAGTCTGTCTTGCCATCGCTATTCCGTTATCTCTCTTTTATAAACAAATTATTGGTAACCGTCTGTAATAGTTAAACATGTGGGTTCCATTTATTCCAACACCATATGATCATGGGATGGACGGTTAGCACCCATTAATGATCATGTATGTAGTCATTATACACCTTTTGTGTTGGTAGTTTCTGATATACCGACTGTATGTCGGTGATCTGAGTGTGCCAACTGTATGTCGATAATTTTGATATGTCGAATGACCATCGTCATCAGAAAATTGATTGGGAGTTGCTAACAGTCAATCAGCTTATTGATTGATAGTCAGTAGTCCGTGTCTATTAGATCGATTAAAAGTCGGATGATGGATTGTAGGTGTTGTAGTCGAATCGAAACTTATTAGCAATCTCATTTTGATGGTCCATCGTCAGTCGCCGACACATAGTCGGTTGATCGATTGTGAATCAGAGGGAGCAGATTGAATTAGACCAACAGTTGCCCCTCACTTTTAAGTCCAAGATGACTTGACACGTGGCTTGACACGTGGCTTGACAAGTGGCCTGACACGTTAGATGATGAGAGTTATATCTCGAGTTCCAATTCTATGATCGATTCGGCTGCAGATATTAATGATTCCCTCGAAAAATTGAAAGATTTTCAGCTGTCCCTTCGAATCAATCTGTTGTGGTCAATCCCCGATTGCGTCTGACTCCGGTGAAGAGCAATCTGCAAAAGAAGTCCACATTGATCGAAATTGTGTCCAGTGAGAACCTTACGATGTCTAAGTCAGCGGAAAGTGGTGAACAGTAGTTTTAATATAGAAATTGACAGAGTTTAGTCCAGTCTGTCTTACCATCGCTGTTCCTTTACTTTCTTTTTATAGACAAACTGTTGGTAACCATTTGTAACAGTTAAACACGTAGATCCCGTTTATTCCGACACTATGTGATTATGGGATGGACGGTTAGCGTCCATTAATAATCGTGTATGTAGCCATTACGTGCCTTTTGCACTGATAATTTCTGATATACCGACTGTATGTCGTGATCTGAGTGTGCCGACTGTATGTCGGTAATTTTGATATGTCGGGTGACCATCACCATCAAAAAAGTCAATTAGAAGTTGTCGACAATTAATCGACTCACCGATTGATAGTCGGTAGTCCATATCTATTGGATCGATTGAAAGTTGGATGATTGATCGTAGGTGTTGTAATCGAATCAGAATTTATTCAGCAATACAACTTTAATGGCCCATCGTCAGTCATCGATATATAGTCGGTTGACTGACTGTGAATCGGGGAGAGTAGGTTCAATTACTCCAACAGAGTACATCCAATATTTGATACGTTTGATATTGTGGCATCGGTAATATGGTATTTCATATGTTAATTAATGACTCACAAGAGACTCCTGATATTAGTAATTTGACTCACATCATATTAGGAATATGGTATATCAATACGTTATATTGCTTGGGCTAGTTGTGCCCTGGTTATTAGGATGTCTCTTTTCAATGCTTTTGAAGCTTTTCCTCCCTGACAAGAAGAAGGAAGCAACGTATGATCGATGTGAGACCACAACACTTCGATCGGTCCAATTTTCTATCTTTTTTTTTTGGTAAATCCAATTTTCTATCTTTACGCATGGCAGGTGTCCCTTAAAGAACAGTGTCGCAAATGAAAGGGACCAACATTCTCCTTTCCTGTGGTCACAAGCTACAAGGAACCTTCCCATTAATTAAATGGGGAATCAAACCACTTCAAGAGCCCACCACAACCTTCCAAGGTATTCTCCCAGTCTGTTCCAAATTAATCAAGATTCTATCCATGGCTCAAATGCGATAAGATCAAATGCCTGTGCTTCCGTCCAAACACGACAGATGAACTCGATGAGACGTGTACGTGATGCAATGTACTTCCCACTTTCCATTGACCACTTCACAAACGAATTCAATGAGCAATATGTGCTATCATATCATGGTTACAGGCGGACACTGGAGCACGAGGGGCCACAAGCATTGCTCAGAAAGGGCCTTGGAGATGGAAACGATAAGCCCATAGGAAAAGCACCAACGTCCAATTTACTCTCTGTGGGGTGGTGGTCCTTGCTCATGAGTCATCAAGCAAGGTGGCGAGTTCTAGGCCTGTGTTAGAGCAGTGATTAGGCTCCAGGGCTAACGCAATAAATGGCTCCAAAATTTTGCAGGAGGTGTTAAGCATTGGGAAGTAAGGTCAGAGGACAAAAGGAGATGGCGTTGGTTGGTGATAGCAGTTCACATGCCAGATAACAACAAGAAGAAATTGATGAGCAGCATGAGCTGAGAACCAAGAGAGTTGCCACTTTGGATCTCAAAGGGGAGTCATGCATGATCCAGCAATATCTAGAGTGTACCTCGATTCAGGTCTAAAAAGGAAGATCTTTTCATCTCCTCAAAGCCATGCAAGTTAAACCATCTATATATTAGGGTCATGCAAAACTCATCCACCTAATGAGAGCTACATACTACATGGAAATGCATGCATTTGCGATGGTTGGTTTCGTAGAGGATTTTCGGCAGCATGTTTTCTACCTTCGGGCTCTTTTCTTGTTGGCATTTATAGGCGTAAGACAACCAAAGGAAGACTGCAATTAAGAGGTGAGTGCAACATACCTATCAAATACATACAACTCTGATGCTTCACGTGTTCTTGTACAAGCTCGCAGCGACTTGGTTGTTTCAAGCCATGCCTGTCTACAATATGTCAAGTGTCAAACATGCAAACCATACCTCCAGCATGCGTCACACACGTAACCTAGCCACACCCCTAGACATATATATCAATCTTAATCTCACCCACATTAACCAAATGAAGTTTGTATCTAGGAAAAATGTGCTGTTCTTAGTACACAAGAACATTAAATGTTGACCACATCGATCTAGGTGACCGTGCACGATATCATTTCCAACAGCAGCAACACCAGGGCATCACAATAGGCTTACGTATTTGGTCTGCAACTCTTTCATTGGTCCCATCAGCGACAACTTTGTACTGTGTTTGCTACTAACTGTCTATGATAAATCCAATCAAAAAGTCCTGTATCACTTGTATCACTTCTTTTTAAAAAGATATCTGTAACACTATAGCATTATTCTCCATTTTCTCTTTAAACAAGCCACAACGGAGGCACAAGACCGATCATCATGAACGCTGTTATACCAAAGACTCAAACCACACGTATCAGCTGCACGTAGAGCTTTCCCATTGCCGGCTTTTTAGATCAATAATTTATATATTTATTTATTTAATTTTTGGATAGAAATTTGTATGGAAGAAGGTTAGGTATCTCACATAAGGGACATAATTGTAATAGTTTTTGCATGGATGACCTTGTTCAATCCTGCCTTGTATGGTTAATTGCGTGGACATCAGTAAAAAGGGTAATTTTTGACCAGCTAGCAGTGTTTTTTCTTTATTTATGTATAGAAATAGGGAGGGGGTAGCCATCCAAATCTAAGTTAACCCTGTGATGGGCCACAACCGTTACTAGCTCAGAGACATGTGGGCCATGTCAGAATGCAGGAAGGGAGAAGCTATGGGGGGAGGCCAGCTGGGTGTCCTTGATCAGAGTGGCACAGAGACCTAGAAACTTCCATTTGTCACGTCAAAATGGGATACGGAGGCGAGAAAAGTATCCCGCACCACGTGCCATCCCGACACTGACATACGGAGCGAAGCATTTGCACGCCGCGATGTCAATTTGGTCAGCATCGTCATTAAGACACGATTTTATGATCTTTATCCTGCCATCATAATGATGATGATGATGATGATGATGATGGATGGCCAAAGCCGGACGGGACCATCGTCGCTGCTTGATTGCGCCCTCCACCTAAGTGGATAGGATCCACTGCTTTCGGATAAAAGTAATACCATCCGGTGGTCCTCGGTGCAACTGAGGTCCGTCTCGATCATGATCCTGGTGGTTGTGATCAGACGGCTGTCATCTTCGCACTGAGAGTAAGATAGGATGGTCGGACGAGTCGGCAAGCATCGAATTATTGATGATTTGGATGAAAGCATCCGTGGCGGAGGGTAAAGGGTAGTAGATTCGTTGCTTTTGATAGGATTATGATATTTTATCATGGGTGTAATATTTTATTATTTTGTACTATGGATGGATCAAATTATCTGAATTTTAGCTTATTATTATCTATTCTCTTTATTTTGCTTATTGTAATAATTTCCTTTCACTTGTAGGCGGACGTTGTAGCTATCTGATTCTTGAACCTATGAAGTCTTTGGTTGCTTTTTGATTAACATTGTACTTTGATTTGGTGGGTAAAAATTCTAAATTACAAACGAAATTGGTTGTGAACGGCTCTTGTGTTGTGATTGGAAGTTGGGATTGCAGGTTTGGAGGATCTTTTATTCTCCATCATCCTTTGAGTGCAAAAGTTGAGTAACAAATCTTTTCAATTACATGGTTTAAAAGTTCAAAATCAATGTTACTTATCAAGGAAGACTTCACTTTGTATGGGGTACTAGGATAGCAATTGGCGAAAATAATTTAGTTAGTTACAAGTATATTGACAAAATGTGAGTGCCTTCAAATGTCAATCTGGATCAATAATCTATATACCCTACACCATAGCCCAAAAGCTCTTGATGGGTTTAGATTTTTTCACTTTGAAGATTGCACTGAGTGAACTGATTCTTGATCACTTCAAGCAACGTGGTTGAGGACAACTATTTCAAGCTATTAGGTTAAACTTTGAGTTTGTTACGGATAAATTAAAAATAAAAAAAATGCCCAGATAAATTTTCACACCCATTTTCCAGCAGAATAGAAAAATTGTTAGGACAATATAGGCTTTTTCCAACATATTAGGAAAATCATCGAGATAATATGGGCTTTCTCTTAGAAAAAAATACAAAAATCAATATATTAATTTTGGGTCAATTGTTGATATAATTTTATAACATGATGTCCAACAAAGCCAAAGATTAAAAAACTCATCCAAAAAAGATCTTCAATATTATTCCACACCTACTAAAAGAAAATTCTAGAGACCTAAAAAAGATATTTAATTAAAAGACTAGGGATGTATCCTTTCTCTTCGATGTCGGACTCCAAAATCTATCTTACCAAAATACCATCAAGTCAGTTATAATGCCCAACTAATATCCTACCCATCTTCATGAATACGCATCCTAGCTAGAGAGAGGGGTTCAAATCCGATGCTCACCAACGCATTGGACCATCAAGTGGTCCTATGATCATTGGACCTAAACTGAACATGTTCCATGGATATGCTGAAGAAGTGGTAGTTGGGGTCAGCATGACACATACTACCTAGCTCCTCACGTTCCACAATGTAGTAACAAACTCTACCCTCTACATGTACATGGGTGAAACCGTATGTATACAATGCGAATCACAGCTAAACTCCTTTATATTTTGGCCCAATTCACAAATGATATCTAGTTCAGGCCTGTACAGCTTTTGGTGGTATAAACACACATTGTATACCACATAATTAAGATCTCTAGTCCCTTCAAATAGCTAGCATCCATCATTGATGTATGTGTATTGATAGGGATTTTTGTGTGCTTCGAATCTTTCATCAATTTTGGTTGCCAAACATACCTCTCAGGCTGGCTGCAACTTGAATGTCTCCATTATTTTCAGATGATGTCATACATGAGCACATGAGATGGCTTCATAGGCACATCACACAATGATCTATCAAAGATCGGATGAAAATTTTATTGCACACATCATCACCACATTTTTCGCATTCAAAAAGACATCAAATTGGCTGGTCGAATCCCCTGAACTCCACATATACATTTTCTCATAAAATCTACATGGTTATTATGTGGCAGAGCCGATATCTCCATACATTAGATGCAGTTTGGAGGCCAATTTAGTGACGAGGAAGAATGTAATCTTGCATTTACCTTTAATTTGTGGTAGGGAGAATGCAACGCTGAAGATGGCTCCACGCAAGTAATGTTCCGGCTGGCATCCACGTAGAAAGCTGTACTCTTAATGCGAGGGGCAACTAATGACCCACTCATAATGCAGGGCGTTAGGCAACATTTAATCCTCCATTATAGGCCATAAATGGCCGGACGCTCCGTCTCCCAGACGTTAATGCGTAACGGCGATGCCGACGGAGACGGCGCTGGCGCGCGCGCGGCGAGCCCGCCGTACCTTGACGGCGCGAACCAGGGCCGGCCCACCGCCACGGTGCGCCCGGTACGGCGGTAGACTGACCGTGGTCCCGCTTTCAAGCCGTCAGATGACTATCCGTACCGTTACGCCCCTGAGGGGAGTGCCGCACGCACGTGCTCTCATCCCCGGTCCCTCATCCCCCCTCCGCCACGCGTCCGACTCCCACCCGCTACGCTGATTCAGCTCTCCGTCCTTCTGCAGCAGTTACACGCACCCCCGGTGACCAGATACAGGGCTTTCTGAAACGAGAAATCATTGCATGCACCAGGTCTAAGTGAACCAGGACAAATCCCGGAGCCAATGCACGGTGGATAGCACGCAATCGGGAATTGGTGACATACAAGGGTAACGTGGCATGTTATCCACGTGGTATTTGGTGTGGTCCACCTGGTGCATGCAATTCGGAGTCTGAAAGACCGAAACGCCTCCACTAGGAGCCCACCCCAAGCCGACCCGCCTCCTGTTCAGAGGTGGCAACATCGTCATCAAATACCCGCAGCAGGGGCAAATCCGTAGAATCATCGAAGCAGTATAGCAGAGTATTTATGGTGACATTTTAACCCTTGACCGCGGTTAAAGAAATAAAGAAAGGAGTTAACCAGAGTTAAATTCTACACCTAACCTCGTCTCCGAAGGGTTCGGGTCGTATCTTTCGCTCGAAGAATGATTCCCCTTTCTCGCAACGTCAACCGTTGGATCGCACAATGGCGGCTTCAGATCTGTGAAGGCAGCGATTCGCGTGCTAATGTGTGGAAGGCGCGATCCAACGGTTCGCGTCGCGAAAGAAGATGAATGGTTCACTCGCGCGAAAGATACAACCCGAACCCGTCTCGCAACCGCTATATAACTGCTCCCTCCCACGCCCTTCTTCCCTCGTCCCTCTCCTTCTTCTCCGTGGAAAACCACTTCCCCGATCGACTTCGAACTCTTCCTTTGTTCTCCTTGTTCGCTTCCTCTGTTCCCATTCCTCTCCACCGCTTCACAGATGGCATCTTTCGACTCCGAACCCGCGCTTTTTCTCCCCTTCATCCCGAAAACCGTCCTCTCTCCGGTCATCGCGGTCGCCGTCGTCGCCCTCGCCGCCGTCTGGCTCTCCCCGGCGGCGTCGCATGGGCGCTTTCCAGGGCTCCGCGTTCGATACGCGGCCCGCCGGGCATCGTCCTCGCCCTCGCGGGCACCGCCGCCCACCGGGTCCTCGCCGACCTCGCCCGGGTCCTCGACGCCGCCCGACTGATGGCCTTCTCGGTCGGCTTTACCCGGTTCGTCGTGTCGAGCCACCCGACACCGCCAAGGAGATCCTCAACAGCTCGGCCTTCGCCGACCGGCCGATCAAGGAGTCCGCCTACGAGCTCCTCTTCCACCGTGCCATGGGCTTCGCGCCCTTCGGCGAATACTGGAGGAATCTGAGGAGAATCTCCGCTACCCATTTGTTCAGCCCAGGCGAATCTCCGCCTTCGGGAGCACCGGCAGGCGATCGGGGCGCAGATGGTGGGGAGATAAGGGCTCTGATGGGGACCGATGGAGTGGTGGAGGTGAAGCGCGTGCTGCATTTCGGGTCTTTAAACAACGTTATGATGAGTGTTTCGGAAAAGATTCGATTTTGGGAAGGGGAAGGACTGGAATTGGAAGGACTGGTGAAAGAAGGATATGAGCTTCTTGGGGTGTTCAACTGGAGCGACCACTTGCCTCTGTTGGGTGGATGGATCTCCAAGGAGTGAGAAAGAGGTGCAGAGGATTGGTTGGAAGAGTTAATGTGTTTGTGGGAAAGATCATAGAGGAGCACAGGAGGAGGAGGATTGATAGAGATGTTGTGAATCAGGATGGGGATTTTGTGGATGTGCTGCTGCATTTGGAGGAGGAGGAGAAGCTTTCTGACTCTGACATGGTTGCTGTTCTCTGGGTATGTTCTTCTTCCCATACTCTTCTCTTCCTATTGATTTCTCCCTTAATTTTGTTGTTATTTTTTGTTTATTTTAATGTTCTTTCTAGTTGAGTTGTGGTTTGCTTGGTAGTTAAGGGGAGGTTTTTATCGTTTGTGTTGGTTAGTTTTGGATATCTAATGGAAAGTTTAAATTTTGCCCTTGTCTTTTTGGATGGACGAGTTACAAGGCATTATCTTATCCAGTATGACCTGCGATGACCAATGATCATGCTATTTCAAATTTAGATGGTGACACCTTCAAGCTATTTTCTCATTCGATGAGGATATCTATGCTTTTCCTTTAAGTAGGTGTTCTATCAGTTTATAGTTTGTTATGGTGCAGTAACGCCAGTTACTGGTTTGTTGGATTCCGGATGTTCTTTCTTATGGTGCCCTCCTTTGGTAGCTTTCCAGTATAATCCCTTTCCTTCTGTTTTTAGTGAGATCTTTAGGAAGAAAGACAGCTTAATTACGTCGACTTGATGGATGGGTTAATCTTTAATAGTTTTACAGAATGTTGACATACAAACAACTTGCATGGCTTTTGTCTCAGGAAATGATATTTAGAGGAACTGATACGGTGGCCATACTTCTGGAATGGATCATGGCCAGAATGGTGCTGCACCCAGACATCCAATCCAAAGCCCAATCTGAGATGGATGCTGTTGTCGGAACTCGCGTCTTGTGTCGGATTCGGACATTCCTGACCTTCCTTACCTCCGATCTATAGTGAAAGAATCTCTTCGGATGCACCCACCTGGCCCACTCCTGTCCTGGGCTCGCCTCGCCATCCATGACGTCCATATCGGGAATCACTTCATTCCTGCTGGGACCACGGCAATGGTGAACATGTGGGCGATCACCCACGACGAGCGCATCTGGGCCAACCCCTACGAGTTCCAGCCGGAGCGCTTCATGGCAGAGGACGTGAGCATTCTGGGCTCCGACCTGAGGCTGGCGCCGTTCGGGTCGGGAGGAGGGTCTGCCCTGGGAAATCCCTGGGGTTGGCGACCGTCCATCTCTGGTTGGCTCAGCTGCTTCAGAGCTTCAAATGGGTGCCCTCAGATGGTGGGGTAGACCTGTCCGAGTGCTTGAAGATGTCCCTAGAGATGAAGAGTCCTTTGGTGTGTAGGGCCCTTCCAAGGTGAAGGATGGGGACGTTGGCTTCTTCTTGGACAGCGACTGGTTTGGAAGATAGCAACAGTTATGGTTGGTTTCTGGTACCGGGAAGCTTAGTCCCTGGAGATATATAGCGAACTTGTTATCTCCAAAATTTTGTAACCTGGTAGTAGTTTGGTAGGTACCTTGGGTTTCTCGTTTGTCACCTTTGTTCATTTCCAGTGCTTGCTTTAGTAGATCTAAGTTTCCATGTGATGTTCTTAAGGGTGAAAGTTTGATGGCAGTGTACGTGTCGTCTGTAAGAACTAAGAAGTTGGTCTAATATGGTCTTTGGTGGTTATCATGTAAAACAGGTTGTCATGCAATGTATATATATCGTTTGACTCAACACATGGAATGATAAATTTCTCTTTGCCTGCACCTAGATCTGATAGCAACATAATTAAGCAGATAGGCAGTCGTGTAACGTAAACATCTCTGTGCTGAACTCGTAACTTTTTTATTCTTGCGCCTAGAGCTGATAGCTACGTGAACAAGAGATGGTGCATTTGTTTGATGGCAAATCCTCTAGTTTGTGCTTTGGATGGAGTTTGTACATAGAAGGCCAGTTTAATCAAGCCCTTCTAAACAAAATGGATCACAAGAAAAGAAAGGAAAAAAACACATTAGAGGGTGCAACATATACATGTTGCAGACTATGCAACTCTAGAGCATACCATGGGTTTTCAGTAGTGACAATTGGCTTCTGATGGGGTATTAATGGTGGAAGCTGGTGCGGATGATTTTATAATAGGGTACTAAAAATTTGTGCTGCTAGGCAATTTAACACTTGCAAAACTGGTGTTTGGCTCATTAAAGCTATTGAACTTGTATACATATTTCATGTTCCCATAATCATTTAATTGCATATTTTACTATAATTAAAAAAAGATTGAATTCTCTGAACTTACATAGACAATAAATTTCTTCCATGTAAAAGATCTGTCCTACTGAGTGGAAGCCTCTCCAAACGTGTCACATGATGATGGAAAGAGCTTTTTTTGCGACCAGCTGGGAGGCATATAGCTAGAATCTAAGAGGTCCCTGAATACCTAAACTAGATCTTTTTTGGTACATCAACACCTAAACTAGCCCTTTAAAATATCTCAACCATGTTGAAATCATCAGTAGTTATCTGTTGGCATTATTAACGATTTCTCATGTTGCATGCCCATGATGCTGAGGCGGGAGTCTATGCTGTTTCTGCATCCATATTTCTATCTTCCCTCGGTAATGCCAAAGTATGAAAACAATGTCTTTATGTCTGATGGACACATATTTCTGATCCAAATCTGATGACACTGTGCTCTTCTTTTTCTTATGCCTTTCCTTATCCTAATCCTGCTTTATGAAAGACATGGCTCCGCATGATAAAATAAGATTCTAGAGATCGGTTGTGGGTCGTTATCTATCAAAGTCCACCATCTGATGAGAGACTAAATTTTCATTGATTAGCCCTTCACGGTGCAACACTACCAAATGATCGAGGAATAAGAACCCACATAGATATGATTCGAAGGTACTTCTTTTCTGGTACCCAAATCCCCCATAGAATATTTGGAGGATCTAGCTAGAAAGCTTGTTTCCTTTTCTTCCCAAGAAAAAGAAGAATATCTGCAAGAGATTTAATATCCTAATGTATCCTGCAGGTCCAATAAACAAGTCCAACATGTTCTTTTTTTTTGATAATGAGGGAGGCTGAAAGCAGCACCCAAGTTCATTAGGAAAAGGCTATTTACAGAACATTAGAGAACCAAATAGCCATCCAACATAGTTTCTATACAACCAAAAGTCATCACCCAAACCATGGGCTAGTTTCACAGGAACAAAATATGGTTGGAGTCAAGTAGCAACAGATTGAAGCAAAAGAAGGACATAACCCCACATAGAGAAAACTATAAAGACTATCCCTTAAAGAGCCACTTTGCCAGCGTTGCAACACCAGCCAAGTCATTTGGATTGCAGAGAGATGACCACAGGTTGAATAAATTTAAAATCTTCTTGAAGACAAAAGCCGCAGTTGAGCTCTTGTTAAAGAACATCCTTGAGTTCCTTTCCTCCCAGCAACTCCAAGCCAAAGCAGCTATCAGCATAAGAACAAGTTGATGAAGTACCAATTTGAAATTCTGTTTGACCAGGAGGAATAGAGTTGAAGCAAATTAGATGACACAAACTGCACATTTAGCCTGTCACAAATCCAAGACCAAATCTGAGAAGTAAAGGGACTGTTAGGTTTTGACACCTTGAATTTGATCCATAGCAGCCCAAGATGGAGAAGTCCACAGCAGAGTAGCCCAGCACATGAGTGGAGATGTGGCCTGTAGACGTGCGGCCTGCGGATGCCCATGCCTGCTGTAGCATGTGCGGCTTGCAAGTGCCCAGGCCCGCTATAGTGCGTGCGGCCCACCCAGCGCGTCAGCAAGTGGACGCGTGCGAGCATGTAGTCCAAGCGCATGCCCACGTGGCCCATGATGTAGTCCACCATGGACCGTGGGAGGAGACACGGTCCACACGCTCCTTGTGGACTGCTGCGGTTCAAATGCATTTCAAACGGCTCACGTGCACACGACACATCGCATGCGCGAAAAAGCCACAATTCATGCAAGGCACAGTCCACACGCGGTCCTGTGGTGTTTTGGCACGATCTGATGGCCATGGGAGCTTGTAGGGGTTTTTTGAGATCTGATATAACTTTGATTTCGTCTAGAGTAGTTTGAGGCCCTATAAAAAGGGATACATGGGTTGAGAGAAAGGTGTAGCGGTTGTGGAGCATAGAGAGCAGCAGAGAATTCTTCTCGGGATTCTTTGAGGGCATTATAAGGAGTGAGTGCTTTTTATTGAAAGAGAGAGGTTTATGAGAGTTGAGAGTGTATGATCTCTCCTTGTATTTATTTCTTTCATAGTGAAGTTTGCATGCCCGTAGAGGTAGGCCTTAGGCTGATCCACATATTTGATTGTGTCTTATTTTTTGTTTCTTTTTTCTTTCTGTTGCGGTGTCGACATTATCATCTGTGTTAGTGATCTTGGGTGGGGGATCCATATTCCACACTCATGAGGGATCCTTCCCAACAAGTGATATCAGAGCACGTAGTTGTCTAGATTGTAGCGATGTTGATCGAGGTTAAAGAAGATAGAAAGATAGACCTAATCAAGATGGAGATCAACTGGTATAATGGGAAGAGCAATTTCTCCCTATAGCAAGCGTGGGTGAAGGATGTGCTCATCTAATAAGGATTGATCGATGCTCTCTTGTACAAAGAGAAGCTAACTATCATGGAGGAGAAGGACTAGAGATACAGGTGGTGAGTACGATTCGCTTGTACTTGATGGATGATGTGGTGATCCATGTGCTTAGTGAGACTTTTCTGATGGCGATGTGGATGAAACTCGAGGAGATGTACATGACGAAGTCACTTACCACTATTTTCTTTCTCTAGAAGTAGTTTTATCAGCTACGGATGAGTGAGAGATAGAGCATGTAGGAGTATTTCAGCAACTTCAAGAAGATCCTCACTGATCTTCTCAGCATTGGAGAAGGTTGGGGAGAGATCAGGACGTTGGTCTTGCTATCGTTGCTTTCTCCTTCTTTTGAGTCTTTGGTGACTGCTTTTCTTATGGAAAAGAATACCATCAAGATGGATGAGGCTACTTCTGCACTTCTTCAGAATGAGGTTCTTAGGCGGGAGAACTGAGCCTCAAGTTTTGATGGCGACTCGACTTTGGCGGTGATTGGAGGTGGTAGTGGCAGAAGACCAAGCAGTAAGGGATCCAAGTCTTAGACGAAAGACTTGAGCAAGATCAGATGTTGCAGGTGTGATAAGTTAGGGCATCAAGTCAGAGATTGTTTGTAGCTCAAAGATCAGACGAAGGCTACTGTAGTGATAACGGTCCAAGATAGCGATATAGAAAATAATGATGATATTCTTCTGGTGACTGATAAGGTATCTCCTTCTTCATAGTGGATTTTAGATTCTGCATGTTTGCATCATATTTGTTGCAGAGAGGAGTTGTTTGACTCCATAAAGAGCAGTGAGGGCACTGTTCATCTATCGAATGGATCGAGCTGTGTGATCAATGATATCGAAAAAGTCAGCTTACAAACTCATGATGGAGCAGTGAAGAAATTGGATGAGATCTGATACATACCCAATATTAGAAGAAATCTAATTTCACTAAGCAAACTGGATTTAAGCAGCTACATGTGGAAAGCTGAGGATAAAATTCTAAAGATTTTGTGTGGCAGTAGAATTGTAATGAAGAAAAGAAGTATGGAGGATATTACCTCTTGGCAAGAAGCTTAGTATGAGGTGGAGCTTTAGAAGCCAGTGGGAGCTTAGAGCGAGGTGGAGCTCCAAATGCAGATGGATTGGACACGAGATGGAAGACTTAGAAGGATGATAAGCAAAGTTCCTATAATCGTAGAAGGCTATCTCGAGCAGGTCTCAGATCAGGCAGATTACAACACATAATGGAGATGGGATCGAGTGGCCTGGCTCAACTTCAATATTGTCCATCCATGAGCAGCTAGATATTGCCCTAGAGCATGGAGGTGAGATGATCCAGAAGCTTTCAAAATTATATGAAGATCGAATATCAAGTCGAGGTGGAGATTGTTGAGTTTTGATACTTCGAATTCAACCCACAGCAGCCCAAGATGGAGAAACCCATAGTAGAGAAGCCCAACATGTGAGTGGAGATGCGGCCCACAGGTACGTAGGCCCATAGGCATACGGCTCATAGGCATGGGGCCTGCGGGTGCCCAAGCGCATTGCAATGTGCATGGCCCAGGGACCCAGGCCCGTAGACGCATGTGGGTGCACGGTCCGAGCACACGCCCATGCGGTCCGTGATGTGGTCCACTGTGGACCGTGGGAGGAGATGCGGTCCACGTGCTCCCCATTGACCACCATAGTCCAAACACATTTCACGTGGCTCATGCATGCACAGATAAGCGTACGACACACAGTACGTGCGAAGAGACCACAGTTCATACAAGGCATGGTCCATAGGTGTTTTGCGCAAGGAGAGTTGCGAGTGCGATCGGATGGCCATGGGAGCTTGCAAGGGTTTCTTGAGTCTTGATATAACTCTGATTTCGAACCAGAGTAGTTTTGAGGCCCTATAAAAATGGGTACATGGGCTGAGAAAAAGGTGTAGCAACTGTGGAGCACAGAGAGCGGCCAGAAAGTTATTCTTGGGGTTCTTTGAGAGCATTGTATGGAGTGAGTGTTTCTTCTTGAAAAAAAGAGGTTTATAAGTTGAGAGTGCATGATCTCCTCTTGTATTTATTTTCTTTCAAATGAAGCTTGCATGCCCCGTGGAGATAGGTCTTGGACTGATCCACGTATTTGATTATGTTCTATTATTTTATTTCTCTTCTTTCTTCTTATTGCAGTGTCGACATCGTCATCTGTGTTAGCGATCTTGGATGGAGGATCTGTATTCCACACTCACGAGGGATCCTTCTCAAAGTTAACAACTATGTGATCAGTGGATTCTATGGCACCATCATAGAGCACACAACCACCAATATTTCTACTTAATTTCTTAGGCAGGAGCTCCCTAGTATTGAGTTTGTTTGGAAGGGCCAACCACGTAATACATTTCTTTAGATGGAATCCTACTTTTCCACAACAGCTTAGTTAGAGGCTGCTTCACCCATATAGTGGCAAGAAAATGTTAGAGGGAAGATGTGGTGAAGTTATCCGAGGGTTCCAACTACCAGATGATTTTATTCTAGTTTGAATTCAGATTGACTTTGGCAAATATTGACAGAAGATTTGATTTTTTTTTTTTCAAAACATCCAAAGACTGAAGAGAAATTGGAATGCACCAACATCCCTGTTTGGAGTTGAACAAGGAGGCCATAGTTCCTTTTTACCACAATAATAACTGAAAAGATTAGGAAACGTTCTTCATTCCCTTTGGTTTATCTCCTATCTTTACTCAGTCCATGTTCCTGTATCACCATTTCCAGAGATCTTCATATGACCAATATTAGATCTGGAGAATGTCTAGTGATTTTGACCATGGCATGTGTTGGAAAGACAGGGAATCTAGTCCTTTGACCGAATATGATCAAGGAGATAATATTCCCTTGATCACCAATTGAATTATTTCACGGAGTACCTATAGCCACTTCCATATCAATCTTCTAAAGGGGTCAACATATAACAAGGATAGCAGGACCCTACTTGGTGGCGCATGGCCTCAGCACTAGCTCCATGTCATGTTCATGATGATGATTTGATGCGGCATACGAGTCAGATTTCTTGAGCAACTCTTCTTGATTAGAAAGGAAGAGATTTTTAGAGGAATAAAGGAAGAGATTTATTAATCTAATTTGTACACATGAGTTGAAGTATAAATGCCATCTAACCCATGCTATTGAATCTTAGGAACTAAATTGTTATCATCTGAATCAAGCTACCACTGATCTTATATGGTTTGTGGGAACCATGGTATGAGGCCCATAGAATGCCTTTCCTATCCACTAGCGAGTATAATACATGGATGATGCACTGAACTCCACAAGCATCAGAGATGGCGTACAAGGAATCAAAACCTAGTTTTGCCTTTAAATATAGCATACTTATTAGATTTGATCAAAATCTCTTTCCATGTTAAGTTTAAAATGAGAGCGGATCGATGTGGGGCATGACCTTTCAGCAACCTTGAAGCTAAGGAGTAATTCATTACAGGCATTATAGGTCTCGCATTACTTTATGCAGTTTTTAAATTGATCTCAGATCTTGTCATGCTTCATGCTATCATCACTATGTTTTAGGTAATAAGCATTTGAGAACTCCATTGCCACGGAAAGATGCAATTCCAAACCTCCAGTGCATTTCCAATGGGCTCCTTCAAGATCCAACTGACAAACATGAACACCACAAGCCATAGGGTTTTTTTAAGTTCCAAGTGGCATGAGCTGGTGAGACTGTCTAAGTTCCTTGCATAGCATTCATTAAATATGATGGTTTATATAATCTTTTTGTCATGATTTCCACATCATATGAATCAACAAGTCGTACAGTGGGTAGCAAAACCATAGAATTAGTACTGTTCCTTGCATGCTCCAATGTCCACGATCCTTGAATAGAGGTATGTTGGAGATCAACTCCCAGCACCAGTTAGGTAGGCAATTTGCTAGATAATAATTGTTAGAGTCCAACTCATCTACTTCCTAATTAACAAATATCCCCTTGACCATTCTTCCTTGCCTTGGTATACAATGACTCTCTATTCACATAAAATACATGCATGAAAGCACAAAATTCGGCGGTCTGTCGAAGATATTCTTTGCCAGGTTCTTCTTTGCACGTGTCTTCATGTGAATAAATATATGTTATGTCATCATATAAAAAAAGATAATGACATTATAAGGGTTGTCAGCTGAGATCGACCTCTCTTGAAAGAGCTATGGCCTTAAATAATGTCTTTAACTTTACCAAAAAAAAAAAGAAGAAAAACTTTTGAACCATGTCTTCATCAGTTTGTAGGTTTATCCAAGGTTTGAAGGATCCCTAAGATAGTGATATGCTATCCTATTGATTGCATCTCATTGGACGTAATTTTTGGATTTGGCCTATCCAAGAAGACGTGATTGATGAGCTGTAATCAAATAGTGGTTGTAACTTTACATCACTGTGTCTTGGTTGCTGATGAGGATGATGAGGCATCATTTGTGGTGAACACTCAGAAAGAAATTTGAAGGTTGCTTTCTCTGAAGTCTTGGGTCTTCAAAACTTCTACAAGACGGACAATTTATAATAGGATTCAGACTTGCCAATCTTGGGTCTTCAAAAGTTTTACTAAATGAATTATTTCTACAAAGGTGCAGCACTTGCCAAGGGATACGGCACAAGTCGCAATCTCATTATTGAGGATAGCTCCATGGTGGTTGGTTATCATGATACTTATAAGGAAGCATGCACAGCTCCTTGTAATGTCCTCCATGATTTTTAGTCCATTTTGTTACCGACAAAGTAGCAAGTAGAGAAGGGAATAAAGCTACTGAACATTACACCTCTGTTAGTGGATTGGTGCATATAGCTAGGGAATGGAGGTCTTTCCGTCTACAGAAACAAGCATGCACTAGAAGATGACTTGAGCTATATATGCAATATAATTTTACACAAGAAAGCATAGTTTGTTTCCTTTCAGCTGACATTTGTGAAAGTTAATCCTGTAGATTGGACTCCTTTTTCTGGAAGAAGAAAAGATCAATCAAAACACTCTTATCATAAGAAGATTCTATGTTGTTATGCCTTTGTCCTCGCTATTGGTTGTCACCATGAGGTAGCTGTATATTGACGCTTGCGTTAGAGGCCACAAAATTTAAAAATGTCAAGGCATTTGATCATTTCTAGCTGTCCAGTATTAGGACAACAACCAGAAGCTACCAAGCAATTAGGATGCTGGAACCCTGGAATGAGATTTAATACCTAAGCTCAAACAAAAACGTCAAAATCATAGGTTTCAGAATTACAACCAAATCCATTTTTGTGGGAATTTGGGTTGAAGTTTTACTGGTGGAACTAACCGTTAGAAAAAAAGAAGTGTCCATCATCATGAAATGTCTTAAGGAGTAAACAGTATTATCAACAAATGGCAATCCAGACAACTGTTGCATGGGCAACGCAAACATGGAATACCTAGGACAGTGAAAGAATTGTAACATATTGGTTAAATTATATGCGAAGGACGACAGTGAAGCAATCATTATTATTGTCATTGTAGCAATGTATGGGATCATTCTTATCATAGCTATATTTCTTTTATACAGATTATAGCAAGCACCATGCATGTTACCTCTTAGGGGCATTGGCGAGTGCTAAGAAAAATGATACTTGATGCAGATGTAACAAATCGGGGCGGCTGTCAATAATTCGAAATTTGCACCATCAAAGCATTGGTATGTAGGTCTAGCAATAGCATTGGAAGATTAAGCATGCTGGGTCATGAACACCAATGCTTCGACTATTTTGCTTTTTAATGGGGCAAACACATAAATGCTACGAGGCTGCATAAGATAGAAGAGGCCTATGGATGGTCTTATATATTTATTTTGATTTGTTGATGAGGATGTCCAGATGGATGTTTCGACATTTCTCAAGCAGATTTTAGATAGGTTATAATCTTAACTGTGTCTAAACAAATTTTAAGAGGAACTCAATGACACAAATACAATGTCAACACTATCTGTTTGATCCATCCCGCTTCCATTGCCTTGCCTCCACCATCTGTGGTTGATTTCAATATGGTAGTCCAGCCCACTAGTTCCAAGCAGGGCTGGCCTGAGGCTATGGTCTGTGGCCCATTAATGTGGTGCTGTTTTAATGCACACATACACGCACTCCCACGAGTACAGCTTATCTGACGTAGAAGACCAATAGTTTCTAGAAATTCTTTGTGTGCCATGTGTGAAATAGAAAATCCGATATGGAGTGCATTATTTATATGATTGGTCCATATAGACACCACTTTTCAATGCACATTTAGTGCTTGCAGTTTTACTTTTCGTTTGAAAATTTTGGATGACGAAAATATTCCTATTTTTTAAAAAAAATTATAACATATTATGTCCATATTATGACATCCTGCTTGCAGGAAGCCATAATTTTGACATAGGATGTCATAATATGCCACAGGATGTTATAATTTTTTCAAAGAATAGGGATATTTTCGTCATTCAAAATTTTTAAATAAAAACACAGAACTGCATATAGTAAATGCACGTTGAAAAGTGATTGGATAAAAATGCCCCTTTTATATTATGACATACTGGACCATATTATGATATCCTGCATGCAAGAAGTCATAATTTGATGTAGGATGTCATAATATGCCATAGGATGTCATAATTTTTTGGGTCATATTATGACATCCTGCATGTAGGATGTCATAATTTAATACAGGATGCTATAATGTGTCACAGGATGTCATAATTTTCTAAATCATATTATGACATTCTGCATGTAGCAAGTCATGATATGATATGTTATATGATGTCATAATTTTTTTCAAAGAGTAGGAATATTTTCGTCATGCAAATTTTTTAAATGAAAAAAAAATTAGATATTAAATATGTGTTAGAAAGTGATGGCTATATGGATCAATCATATAAAGTAGTATGCTCCATATTAGATTTTCTACAATTTTTCATAGTTTCCATTAAGAATCCAAATAGAGTTGCTGTGAGGTAGTGAAAGAGCCTTTTGCTGAAACATGATATGTATCTTTGACTGTTCAGCTAGGTTAACGAGCAGTACTCATTTACAAACAACCAAAAAAAAAAAAAGACCCAAATTCCTAGCCAACGTCCCACAAGCTTCATTCTCTATTAAACAACCTCCACCGTAACGTCCAAACCAACCAAAATTGTTTTGAAGATTATTCCCAGAAAAAAAGGGTAATGCGCATATGTGCGCTTATTTACTTATTTCTCTCTCAAATGTAAAATGAGCACACATGCCCCGCCAGTGGGCAGATATTTGCATGCGTGCACTTTCTATCATGACATGATAATTTTTATCATTCTAATATGTCAGGTTAACTTGTTAACAATCCATTTAAATCCATTTATGGTCGAATATATGCTACAAATTGGGTTCACAGAACGTTGCAGACTTGTTCCAACTTGACTTGTTTGTTTAGAAGAAGTTATGTAGGTTGGGTTGGTTGATCCGTTCGTCAATTAAGTGGCTTGGGTTCATCTTTTGATTTTTAACCTGGCTTATAAACATGTGAGTTTTGCTTGGGATCATCGCGGAATGGTTCTTGCGAGGGATGATCAACTCTCTTCTATCATAAGAGAAATTATTAGATAGATCAGATCTATTGTGAATCTTGGGTGAGATGAATCCATCCGATAATTTCATCCTAGAACGAAATGTATCCACATAAGATGATTTCATCCTAATTCCATCTGGTCCAATTGATAATTATTCCTACTACAGTGCTTTTGGCAGAGTTTCATGTAGCCCAGCAAGTTATGAAGCTTGCTCCCAACTACCCATGTACACGCCACCGGTGTACACTAGGAGGGTGATTCCCTTATTATGTATTGTACGGTGGATCAAGTATGTCTCTCGTTTAGGTAGGATCTCAAAACTTTATTGCAGAATATATAATGGGTGCAACATCTACAAGGGTCCAAAATCTTTGATATTACAGAGAGGCTAAGCAACAGAGTAGCTTGCTTTTTTCTTTCTTGGCCTCGTACGGTTTTGGGAACACAATGCTAAGTGAGCTATCTCATTCTGTGTCCATTGATAGGTCAGCTTGTATCTTTCAACCTTACAAGTAAAACATGTCAATAATTTCTTCTAAAATTTGCGTTTCATCATGACTCAACTGGCCTGACTCATACATGCCCGTATTTAATGGAAGTATTTGTGGCAGTTTAAACTCTTGCTTGTCAGAAGAGTAGGCCATCATTTAAAATGGAAGTACACTTATTGCATGGGATCAAACCATTGATTGATCCTCTCATTTAATTGCAATAATCCATACTTCTTTCATCTAAACAAACACACTATAAACATCAGAGCCTAGGTTGGCTATTCCTGTTTTGGTAGTCGTCACTCAAATGAGTGTGGATATTTTGTAGTCGGACTCCATAAGCTGCTATACATAGCCTGATCAATCATTCATCTTTGGACTCATTTAGTTCACTGGAAATGAGGAAGGAAAGTGTTGTCAAAGGGAATACCTCACATTTGATTGGAGTTGCCAAAAAAGAGGGATAAAAAATGGCTTTTCCATGGGAACAAGATTTTGATATTTATTGAAAAAAAATCCACATGAGATATAAAAAATTTAATTTCTATTGGCTGGGAATTAGGATAATTTGTTTACTAAAATATTTTAAATTTTAGATAAAATGAAGTAAGATCTTTTCTTTATCAAGGACATAATACATATTTATATAATTTTTTAAAAAATAGATACTCAAATAAATATAAATTATTTTACAACGAGCTATGCTCTTATGGTTAATTAAATATATAAAAATTATATTTTCAGACATCGGCCATTCAGAAAAATATATTTTTAATGAGAAAAAAAATTAAACTCCTTAATTTTATAAGAAGAATAAAAGAATCCATTAAAAAAAAAAACTTAATCAGCCAAACTAGTTCTCCCGCAAGCAAGAGATTACACTAGTTGATAAACTGGCATCATCAGGTTCGGGATTGTATCTTTC
Organism: Elaeis oleifera; assembly: GCA_000441515.1. Taxonomy (NCBI): domain Eukaryota; kingdom Viridiplantae; phylum Streptophyta; class Magnoliopsida; order Arecales; family Arecaceae; genus Elaeis; species Elaeis oleifera. The sequence goes on from KE506271.1 coordinate 47,215, forward strand.
ATTCCGAAATATGATTGATATTCTTTCCTGACCTCAATCATCGGATCACAGTCCATATGTATACATCTCAAAGCATTCGGACATCTCATCCATCCACTTCCTCAGATGTGGGAGTGATTATTGCGCGATCCGACGGTGACTTCGCGCGAAGGAAGATGAATCCTTCTGTCGCGCGAAAGATACAACCCCGTCCGGCATCATCGCCATCAAACTGGCTGACAACTCGTAACGGCTATTTTTTTTTCCCCGTAAATAACGGCTATGTTTTTGAAACTCAGCTGGGAGACGAGCCAGGTCCCCAAGTGACCGATCCCAAGTCCCAACTCGTAAGTTTCGACCCGCCGATAAATACCTCCTCTCCGTCTCTCTCTCTCTCTCTGTCACCCCTCTGGGTTTTCTTTCCTCCCTCCTCCTCCTCTCGCCCCACCGGGGTTAGAGGTTAGACATCTGCTCCACAGTCGTCATCCATGGCCATGGGTCCGACCCCGAGGATGCCTCCTCCCTCCCTCCCCTCCTCCAGCGCGCTCCCAAGGACTCCATCGTCAAGCGCGACGACCGCCCTCCCCTCCCCACCGGCCGCCTCCCCTCCACTCTCCTTTCCTGGATCTCCAGCGCGGCAGCCCCCGGAGCCGGTCAGTGCTTGACGATGCCTAATCTACCTTCCTGATTCGTTCCACGACGCGCGCGGGAGCCCCAGGGTGTCCGTGTCGAAGACCGTCGTCCGGAGGACTGACGGCAGAGGCGGAGGCGGTTCGGGTCGTCGTTCTTGAGTGGGATGGTGGAGAACACAAGGGTGGAAGTTCCAGGGCGAGGAGGGGAGGCTGCAGCAGCCGCAGCGGCAGGCGAGGAGGAAGGCATCGGTGAGTTACGTCCTTGATAGTAGCGTCGCCAAGGAGGATCCTTCCACCAAGTATGAACTGCTTCACGAGAGCGGTGAGTCTTTTGGATTCTTTCTTGAATGGTGAATGCTTTGTGATGGTGTTAATAATAGTTGCAGGAGATTGGTTAGGTCTGAGTTCTTGGACTCTTGCCTGAAAAGAGAACTTTCTTTGACGCCAAGTTACACTAGAACATCACGTCTGCATGACATTCTTGTTATTCTAATTCTGGAAGAAATTAGACTCTTCCTTGAGAGTATTTATCTTATCATTTCTTGGATTGTTGCTGGAAAGGAGCAATCTTTGCGGACAGTAGTCTCACAAGTCACAAGAACAATGCATTCGGCTGGAGTCCCCGTGGTCCCTGATTTGAAAAATAATGGTAATGTACTAATATAACCTATTTCAGGAGGACCGAGTATTCCCTTCCTTGAGCTCGGTGAATCCTCATGTCCCAATATTTCTTTGCCATTACAATAGAAAATGCGTAAAACTGAAAATATAGTTCATTTTCTATCTCGACAGAAAAACTACGTTGCACTGTTCTGGGAATAGTTCTGTCTAAACAGAGCGTCTATGTTTCTCCAATCCAGAGCCACTTCCTGAATTTTCACTTCTATCCCCTTGATTATCTTTTAAATATTTTGAGTTCTTGTTTTCAAATTGATTGGCATTTATAAGTATTCTTTTTGCATAAATGCAGTTAAAAGTTTTTCTGAGGAACAAATGGCATGAATTCTTGTTTCTTGTCTAAAGTCCTGTTCAAAATTCACTTTCTATGTATTCTGTTAGATAATAAAACTATTAGACCTTGAACTTGTTGGATATGTGCAACTGATAGTGTTCAATGAGGAGCTATCATGAATTTTATAGTGGATTTAATCTAGATACAGATTTGCTTGGTTGTTCATCTGTACCCAATTTGATTGGCTTTGCTTTGGGGAGTGCAGGAAAAGGTTCATATGGGGCAGTCTAAAAAGCTAGAGATTTAAGGACCTCAGAGCTTGTTGCTGTGAAATTCATATCATTGACTGAATGGGTATGTTCTTGTTTCAAATTTTCTTGGTGATACTTATATTATCAGTTTTTCATGCATAATGCCAATCCATGAGCACAACAATAGGGCTGCATGCAGACTAAGTTGACTAGTTTCCAGTTTAATTGATCCAGAAATGATCAGGTCCAATGTGAATTGAAGCCACCTAGACTATACCTTAACCAAAAAATCCTTCCAGAATGGATGATGTATGTCCCATGTGAGACCCAATCTAACACCATACGTTTTCCATACTCAACCTTGATATCCTTGAATTTAAGGAACTACTTAGCTATTAGCATTTAGTAATGACTTTATGTAGAAAATCACCTATTTTTATTGTTAATGGTAACTCACATATAATTGTTAATTAATCTTTTGCAGGATAGGCTGTGGATGATGCCTATGTGTTACCATTGTTGTTTTCGTGTTGGGTTCATGTCCAACCAAATAGTTCAACATTCACATGTTTCGTATGATTTTGTGTTTGAGCCGGTAGCAACCTAAAAATCCAATAATTAAAAATGATTTAATCCAGTGTTTAAAATGGGTGCATACTGTTGCATGTTCATTCGCATAGGCATACTGCCACATATGCATGGCATTATCTATATGCAATACTCTATATGGTCATACTTAGACTTGGGAATTGGGTTGTGCCTGGCCCGACCCAACCCAGGCCCATCGGGCCAAATACTGTAGCGGGTCATGCCAGACATGGCCTATCTGATAAACGGACCATGCCAGTATGGCACGAAAGGCCTAAACCCTTCACCTAGCACGGCCCTAGACTCAAGGACTTACAGACCGTATCAGGCATGGCCTGTTGGCCCGTTCGACTCGGCCTTTTTTTTTCCCAGCCCAAATGGGCCATATCGGGCACGGCCTGTAACGATCTCAAATGGGTTGTGCCTGGCACGGCCCATAACGGGTCCAAACGGGCTAGGCACGGACCGTAACAGTTAATTTGAGATTTTTTATTATTTTTTAAGGGATCCTAACAGCTATTTTTTTTTTTTACCATTTTGACCCCTCCAATAGTCAAAAAACGTCTAGATTGAGGGATATTTGGAAAATAAAGATTTAGGACTTTTATAAATAGGGCCCTCCTCTTTCATTCTCATCACACCAATTCATCAAATCAATTCTCTCCCTCTCTAATCTCTCTACTCCTATT
>KE506271.1:65389-85201 GCA_000441515.1 Elaeis oleifera
TACATCGTTTATTTACAATGGATGCTGAGAGGAGCTTTTATAGAAGATTTTGCAGACTTGATTTGGATTCAAGTCTGGGAGTAGTTTTGCATGCATTGTTCGATATGCTTTTATTTTTATCAGAGAGTTAGTGCTTTTATTGTCTTGGCATGTAGAAAGCTTTGTACTTTTAGTGCATGCTCTATTCGACATACAGTTTTTCTTTTGCTAAAGCTTGATAGATGCTTTATCTTTGTAGAATGTTGGTGCTTTGGGGCTTGAGAAAGTTGTTGGGATTTGATAAAAATTGATGATAAAGATTCTTCTTTTGCTGACATAAAGGAGATGAGATTTGATGGATGGTACTTTTCTTGCCTCTTTATGAGAAGTCTGAAGATTTCTCTTTGAATTTTTTGCAGATACCCATATCCCATAGAAAAAGCTAGCACTCCAGAGCTTAGGTAGATGAGCCGGTCCTTGCTGGTGATGTTGGCTTTTTTCTTTTGATAGGCTTGATGCTTTTTTCAATTATTTTGGCTTTGATGGGGTTTTAAAATAGCCTTGTAGTCTCCTTCAATAGACAATCTCGAATCCAAATGAAATTGATGATATTGGATAGGTTGGTGAGGATGCTTTTGAGGATTGTATTGGAATGTTGGAAATTGGTTGGGTTGAAGCGATTGTTCTTCTGGAATTGTTGGTGGCATTGTTGTAGCTTGAACAATTGAATTATTTGGAACATATGAATTTTAGTCTATTTGTGCTATTGCTGGGGCTAACACTCTGATGGTGAGTATTAGGTTGATGTGATAATTTCAATGATGACGATGGTGCCGATGGTGGTGATGTCAGCGGTGATGCCTCCTACTAAGGTTGGATGTAGTCTTTTTTCTCTTCTTCTTCTTCTTTTAATTTTTAGAGGGACTCCAAAAGGAGCCTTTATACTCAATTTGGACTTAGCTGCTGTGAGCTTTGCACTTATCTTAGATTTTTGTTGCAGAAATCTTACAGTAGAAAGATCAATAGCTGGCGATGCCTACAAAGAGTATCGGGCAAGCCATTTAATAATTTTGGGCTTGGTGGTATGTTCTGGATTAAACTCAGCCCACCATTTAACTTTGAATCTTCTTTCTAAAGAAGGAGGAAGAGGTGGATTTTGAATAATTATGTATTCTCAGATTATTATTCAGGATTGAGCAAATTGGAAATAAAATTTAAGGAGGATATAAAATTTTTGATTGTGAGAAGGGAGAATGCCTTCTCTTGAAATAGACTAAAGTCCTCAAGATCTATAGGAGGAAGAATTTGAGGTCCCACCAATTGCTGAATCAGTATGAAAATTGATATTTTGCACTAATTTTGAAGTAAAACAGCCAAGAATATTTATGTTGCGGATTTTGATAAAGAAGGTATTGTACCAGGCCGTAACATAATTTCAATAGTTGAAGTATTGTGGTGAATTATTTTATAAAAATCTTTTGAAATTTGAGGGATGATCTCTCCAAGCAGTACGCATTAAAATAGAGAGAATTTGAATAGTAGAATGAGTATAAATATTTATATTACTTTTGTCTCTATAGTGCTTAAAAGCTACAGATTTTGTATCTATCAAAATAAATTCATAAAAATTTTGAGATTTTTGGATATCTTTGGGTTGAAAATACCAGTTTTGAGAAAAGATTATTTCAGTCATCAATTTTGAATCATTTACAAAATACTCATCTTCTTTCGTTACTATCGATTGAAGAGGTTTTTTATCAAAGTATTGGTAGGTGGCTTTTCTAGGTGGAATAGCTTGGAGTGGCTTTGGGTCAGAAATCTCTAGAGCCATTTTGCCTTTGAAAGAAGCCATTTGGAGATTTTGAACAATTTCTGCAACTATTTTTTGAAATGCTTCTATTTGAGTAAGGATTACGAACTGATTTGGAGAAATGGAGAGTGGAGTGGAGAGGGATAATGTCTCTCCCTCTTTTTGATCTATTTTTCTTGGGTAACTATTTCATACCATATTTGGGTTCTGAGGTTAAAGGTTTGGTTGGACTTAGATTTTTGGAAATAGTTGATTCTAGGTTGGTGTTGGTTTGGTTTGGGTTAGTGGTTTACTTTTTGGGGCCATTTGGTGATCACTGTAGAAATTCATGGGACAAAAAGTTAGGAAAAAAATTATCAGTATTTTTTTAAATTCAATTTGAAAATCAAAAATAGATAAAATTGCTCGCCATCTTGCAAAAATCTATTTTGAAGCAAGATTTTTAACATCTTTTTGTAAAATGTATTTGGCAGACTTACAATCAATACGTAATAAAACTTTTGATTCAATAGATTAAGATTGGAACTTTAAAATGCATAGAACAGTTGATAAAACTTTTTTAATTATTAAATAATTTATTGGGTTTTATTCCAAGTTCCTAAATGGAATTGGACCAACTCTTCTTTGGAATTTGTTGCCATTAAAATCTGGACCACGATCGAATAAGGCTGGAGCGGTGGTACGTTCTTTCGAAAGAAAATTTTGAAAGAAAATCTACAAGCAAGTCCTGACCGAAGTTGGCTTTAGTGGAGATCCTCTGACATTCAAATCAGATTACAGAAAAATAGAAGAGGAGTATAGAAAAGATTATGATTGCGTACCTTGGGAGGTCTCCTGTAGATTTTTTTATAGGTTGAATGAAGTTGTGTAACCATTAACAGAAATCATGAGGCCAATTCAGGCACAACATGATGAGACTTCCGATCGAAATTGATGAGATGGTTACCGCACCTACATTTTTTCATTCTGGAGCCAATCGAAAGTCATGGGTGGTTTTGAATTAAGGCACAGGTGGGATCGGGCCTATCTCTTTAATTGAGAGTTCGATCTAATTTGATGGAAACGGGTGCTGAGGAGAAGAAACGGCTGAGTTGGATCTCATCTAATGAGATGAGGATCAGTGTATGCTTATGGTCAAAGTCAGAACTCGGCATGTTCAGGTATTCGGCCATCTGCCATCTGTGTTAGAGGCCAGTCGTCATGGAGATAGGAGTAAACCAGATGCCGAAGTCATAAATGGCCGATCTTAAGAATTTCACTCAAGATGGTGGTCCGGACCCCAAGATCATCACAGGCCGAAGCTAAGATTGGATCACGTTACCATACCTAACAGCCCATATCTAGCTACTAATTCATGTCTTCATTTCAAGGAAGAATATTCCCCCAACACATGCCCCTACTCTTGAGTTTGATTTGAACGAAGGGAGCATTGAAGTTTCGATTGGCTGAAGACACATTATCCCTTCCGTAAGAATGGTGTGTGTGCCTCTTCGGCAAATCAAATAGCCAGTTCAAATCATAATCATGATTGGAGATAGAGCTAGGGGAATGGTGTGCCTCATTTTCCACACATATCATTAATTGGCCGACTGACGCCTCTCTACCATTAGTGGATTGTACTACGTATTGATCATCGGATGGTCGGATTGGATTCAGTATTTGGATGGTTTTGATTTTTCGTACTTAAAAAGGAGGCGGTGTCTCTGACTTTTTCTAAATACTTTCAGACTTTCTTTCTTCTCTTTCGACTCTCCTTCGCATCTTGAGGGTTTTTCGATCGTCGACGATTTTCTTTCAGACAGTCATCCTCATCTTTCGAAGAATTATCATTTTCTCCTTCTCTATTGTGTCATTGTAGGTTGGTTTCTGTTCTCCCCTCTTTTTGCTTCTTTTTCATCTTCTTAGTTCAATCATCCTTTGCATCTTCAATGGCGGATTCTAGAAGCCATAGCAAAAATCACTCCTCCGAATCATCTTCCTCTTCCTCTGGGGGAGTTCCTATTAGTAGACGTGAGGAACATGACGCTACATCTTTTGCCCCAGGCATGATTGAGTCTAGGTTAGGAGTAAAGGACTTGAATCGCATTCGTGCTCGATATAGGATCCTGACTACTTTTGAATTAGAATCTCCTGGTCCCAGTAGTAGGATAAGTAATCCTCCTCTTGATAGGATAAGTTTGTATGAAGAAGCCTTTAAAGCCAGATTTAGGCTTTCTATTCACCCTTTTATTGTTAAGATTTTTTATTTTTTTGATCTTCCTGTGTGTTCTGTCATTCCAAACTCCTTCCATTTTATCTTTGATTTTTGGTTCTCTGCTCTAAAGCTGGGGTCCAGCCCTCTCCATCCTTCTTTCGATCCTTTTATACCATAAAGAGGTATATCAGAGATTGGTGGTATGTCTCCGCTCGAGAGGGGTCTCCACATTGATAAAGGGAGCTCCATCTTTGATATATAATTGAAAGGTTCAGTTCTTTTTTGTTTTCGATCCTTCTGTAGAGGATTGGGGGTGTCCACACTGGGATAGGTCGAGGGATTCTGACTTTCAGATCTCAAAGCTCAGAGATGAAGAGCTAGAGCGCTCTGCAACCTTTAGGGGATATAGGATTCTCTCACCGTAGGAGTTGTTATCGGAGCAGTCTCTCTTTAATGTTGGTGTCAGTCTGACTGATCCCAGAGGTGAGGAGATCTCCATTCCTCCTCTCGATATCTTTTTTGTTGTCTTTTGTTGATGTTGAACCTTTTTACGATAGTGATAAAGCCCAAGGAAGTGAAGATGTTGCTGAGGGGATCGTCGAAAATGGCAGCACCTTCTTCATCTGCCGACTTTCAGAAGAAACCCAAAGCTTTGGACAAAAGTCATAAGGAAGCAGTCCCTTCGCCTTCAACTCAAGTGGGAGTTATCTCGGTTCTTCCCCCCGAAGCTAGTTTTCAAAATCTGCCATGCTCCCTGCCCCCTAAGTTGGCTCTGTATTGGCAGAATTGGATTCTACTGAAGGATCGATGGATCGGGAATAGGGTTCGGGTTCATCAACCGCCAAGGGGCTTTCGACAGTTGGAAACTTCTAACCGTGCTTTTAAGAGTATGCTCTTTGATGCTGGTCTGAAGGAGGTCGAAAAAAAATAGTACGAAGCAGCAAAGGCAGATGATCTCTGCTTTAGTGATGGTGGATTCACTTCTATCTCTTCTTTTTCTCTCTCTTTTTTTTACTCACTCTTTGTCTTGTGAATGTAGGTGGGGCATTATGCGATGACCATCATTACTAAATGACATTGAAATTGGTTGAAGCAGCCAAGAAATGCAAGTCGGCCAAAGCTGCAGATGCCAAAGCCAAATCAAAGGCGGAAGCAGTAGAAGCTGAGGTTGCCTAGTTGAAGAATAAGTTAAAAGAGATTAAAACCATGTTGGCTACAGAGAAAAAGAGAGGTTGGATGTGCAAGCCAAGGCCATCAACGTTGAGAGGAAGGCCCAGAAACAAGCTACTAAAGCGGGATGCGAAGTTGTGGAAGCCTTCTGTGCATCTACCTAATATTTAGATGGGAAGTGCGCCTTCAGTTAAAATGCTTTCAACAACAGCCTGGATATTTGTTGTAAGAAGGTGATGGAGTGCTTTTCGAATATGGATTAGAGCTTCCTACAACACCTGGGAGAGGAGGAAGAAGATGTCACTGAAGAAACTTCGGTTATGAAGATGATCGAAGGACCCTCCGAAGTTATTGCACCTCCAGATATTGTCCTTGTACCCATTTTTGCCGATGTCGTGCCACCCTCGCAAGCATTATAGCAATTGATTGCGGTTATATCTAGTCCACCATCCATAGATCCTCATGTTGAGGTCGGACACAACTAAACTTGTATTCCTTTTTTATCTTTTATTGATCAATGTAAGAATTAACTTTGGAATAAATGGAAGGATGAGTTTTACCCGTATTCTTAGACTTATCTATGTGTGATGCTCTTCGCAATTAATTCGATGTGATTGTTGCGACCGCATGTTCACCCAATACTAGGTTAAGCATCTTCCGACAGCCTTGTCTCTAAGACTTCGAATTGAAACTCTCGAAAGAGACTTATGTTAGGCTCAGCAGGATGCCATCAAAGCCAAGGTGAAACTTCAAAACTAAAATAAATATCAAAGAGGCTACAATGGAGAAGAAGAGTCTGCAAAAGCATCTAGAGGAGATGAACAGAAAATACTTCTCTTCGAAAAATGTAAGTTGACCACAGAGCATGATGAGATCGCAAAGTCCATCGAAAATGCTAATTGAATAATGGGTGCAGAAAAAGTCCTTCTCAATGAGTACCTACAAGAAGTCCGAAATGAAATTATAAGGTTGAAATATCACCTTGTTTCATGTAAGATTGGTGATGAAGCCAAGCAAAAAATCGATAAGCTCAAAGAAGAACTTTATTTGGCCGGGGGCAAGATAAGGGATCTTTATTGTTCATTGGATGTAAAGAGGTCAGCAGTTAGTGACATTCGGGGTGAACTTGTCATAGCCAGGAGAACGATAGTTGACCTCTCCAAAGCTCTTCACAAGAATAGATCTACGCTAACTGAACTCCGAATCCAGCTTATGGAGAGGACGGTAATGGCTGAACACACTAAAGCAACCATCAAATTATTGGAGGATCGGCTTGCATCGACACTGCACTATACAACCGTCATGATTGGCGATGTATCAACTCAAGCGATGGATCTTGGCTTCGAAGAGTGTCGAAGCCTAGTTAGGAGGCTTTTTTCGAAAGTTGACTCTCATCTTTTCACTTAAGACCTAGGGAAAGCATTGGGCATAGAAGCTCCACCAGCCAAGGATTGACCTTTCAATCCATGTGTTTCTCCTTTTTTTTTCTTTTTGTAGTCATCTATCCTGTAATTATTGTAAAAAATTTACTGACAAGGAATAAAATTCAAAGCTTCAATGTTTGCATAGGTTTGCTGTCTCACGAATTAGTCTTATGGTTTGAATGAATGGTCTCCACATTAAGGCAACTCGCCATGATATATGTAGAGCGGCCATGTTTTCAAGTTCGGCTAAGTGCCTTGCTAAAGTTGATGGCTTGAGGGTCCTCTTGGGTTAGCCCTCCGAAGGCCTCTTTAGGTTGTCCTTTGCCTCTTGACCAGTTGGGGTCTTTATGGGCGTCGCCCTTGCTGAAAAGCAAGCATGGCCTTCGGGAGTCCTTATAAATTAGCCCTCACTTTTCAAACTGACAAGGCTTTTGCAGGATTAACCCACTGAAAAGTGGGTTCGGCCTTTAGAGATTCTTACAGATTATCCCTAATTTCTTCTGATTTCTAAGGTCTTCATGTGCATTGACCCACTGAAAAGCAAGTTCGGCCTTCAGGGGCTTTTTAGTAATGGAAGCTTCTGCTATTCGTTTGGAGAAAAATCGTTGTGACTAACATTTCTTTTAGGAGGACTCAAAGGTCTTAATCAGTCGCCATTGGTCAATAAACTTGCCTTCCAAAAATTCAAATATCTATTCATGACATACCTTGGGACTCCTATTATAATGGCGGGCAGAATTTTCTAAGAAAATTGATTGATGGTCTTCTCCAGGCCAGTTTCTAATCATCACATGGTGAATCAGGATGGCTCTCAAAGCGCTCTGTTGACCTCACTTTGATAAGCGGAAGGTGCAGTAAATGGCGATGATGGTTAAAATTTCAAAATGTAACATGTGGAGGAGTCGGATCGGTTCTCACGTGGGCATATTTCCACTTGGGTTTCTATAAATTACACCTTCTTGCCACCTATGAACCCACAAATTCTTTCTTCCTCGTTTCTTCTTCTCATTTTTGGTAACCATGGAGCCACCCCTGACAAATCAAGGAGGCTGCAAAAAGAAGGCAAAGTTTTTCGAGGGCAGGGCTCCGCCAAGAGGGCAAAAGTGAAGCCTAACATGCCTCCTTCGAGGACTCTTGATGAGAGCTAGCTCTTCCACTGGTGGGACGCTCCATCCGAGGATCGCTGAGGAGGCCTTCACGGAAGTCCGCCTCTGCTATGTGGCTGAATTTAAGGCCTCAGAGGCCTTCAAGGGGAGCTCCTCGATGCCTTCGCAGTTGGGTTCGTGCAGGACTTTGAGAACTGTAAAGTCCACATCAAGCACCTGACGTCGCAACTGGATCTGCACCGCCTTCACCCCGAGAATAGTGATGAGGTGGTTGGGACATTTTTTTTGGATGAGGATTAAACCTTCTTTATCCTAGATTTTGGTCTTGATGCAGCCAAGGAATTGTGGTTCTGGATGGGTCCCTGTTCTTTTTCTTTTTTGTGTTTCTGCTTTTGTCTTTCTATTTACCTCTTGTTTGTTAATATTTACAGTAATGAAAAAATTGACTTTTATATGTACCTTTTGTATTTTTTATTTCTTTATGGCATTCTTCTTTTTTGCTAATTACCTTCGTAACATGTTAGTTGGTTAGTCCTCAAAGGGTATTCATTTCATCAAAATAATATCGGAAGATGACAATGCTTTTAAGAAAAATATAATATTCAGTAGGTGAATAATAACATCATTGGTAGTATATTCGTAAACTTTTAGAGTTTCATGGCCGACGCAGCAGTATCCCATCCAATTATTTGAGGTGATAAGTTTTTGATCGGATTACTTCATTCACCTGATAAGGGCCTTCCCAATTGAGACTTAGTTTCTCATGCTCTATAGGTTGAGAGACTTTGGCTCGCTGTAGGACCATGTCTCCGGCCTTAAATTCTTTACCTCGGACATGGAAATTGTAATACTGTGCTACCTTCTGTCGATAGACTGCCATTCTCACTCTTGCCTTCTCATGGGTTTCCTCGAGCAGATCCAAATTTGCATGAAGCCGTTTTGCATTGCTTCGGTCATCATAATTTTCAACCCGATATAAAGGGAGTCCGATCTCTATGGGGATGACAGTTTCAGTTCCAAAGGAGAGGTTGAAAGAAGTCTCCCCCGTTAGAGTTCTTTAGATGGTTCAGTAGGCCCATAAGATATTATACAACTAATCAACCCAAGCTCCTTTTACTCGATTGATCCTACCTTTCAGCTCCCGCAAAATGATTCTATTGGTGACTTTGGCTTCCCCGTTGGCTTGGGGATGACCCACTGCAGTAAAGTGTTCGAAGATTCTGCGGTCTTGACAGAACTCAGCAAACCTCTAGCTTGTGAATTGGCAATCATTGTCTGCAATAATCATCCGAGGGAGAACGAAACTTTAAATAATAGACTTCCAAATAAAGTCTGTCACTTTGGCTTCAATAATCTTGGCAAGGGGCTCTCAGCTTCCATCCATTTAGCAAAATAGTCAATAGCCACTAATAGGAAGTTTCTTTAGCTTGATGCTGGTGCAAAAAGGCCTAAGATGTCCATTCCTCATTGAGCGAACGGCCAAGGGACGGCAATCGGAGTGAGCAGCATGGATGGTTGATATTGAATGTTAGCATTCCGTTGACATCGATTGCATCGTTTGACAAAATCAGCTGCTTCATCCTGCATTTTAGGTCAGTAATATCCTTATCGAAGTAGTTTGTGTGCTAGAAATTTGCCAGCCAGATGATTGCCGTACATTCTTCGTACACTTTTCGAAGAGCATACTCAACTTTAGAAGGACGAAGACATCTTAAGAGCGATAGAGAGAATGATCGCTTGTAGAGTCTACCATTGTAGAAGATGTAACATGAGGCTTGAAATTTGATCTTCCTGGCCTTCTTTGAATTTGCGGGTAGCATTCCGTCCCTTAGAAAATGGATAAAAGGATCCATCCACCAAGGTTCATCATCAACTTGTAGGGCTTGGACTGGATCTTCTATATTTGACCTTTTCAGAACTTCAAAAAATGATTATCATGGAAGGTCATTTGGTGCAAGGGTGGCCCACTTTAAAAGTAGATCAGCCTTTGAATTTTTGGCCCGAGGTACTTGTTGCATGTCTAAGTTGGAAAATTCTAATATCAGATCCTTCACCTTCTGCAGGTATTTTCTCATATTTCCTTTCGGGCCTCGAAGTCTTCTTTCACTTATCTTGCTATCAATTGGGAATCCATGCAGATCTTCAATTTTGACACTTCAAGTTTTTTGGCAATCCTTAGTTCTACCAAAAGTGCCTCATGCTCTACTTCATTGTTGGTAGCTGGAAAGCTAAACCTCAGGATATATTCAGTAGTGAACCCTTCAGGTCTGAGTAGTAGTAATCTAGCTCCTGATCCAATGGTATTTGATGAGCCATCCACATATATTACCTAAGAATTTTTTGATTCTGATGACTTTGGTTCTTCTACTATATCTTCTGATTCAGTTCGGGCATCCTTGGGTCATCTGGGATGGTGCATTCCACAAGGAAGTCCGTCAAGATCTGAACTTTGATGGAGGGCAGAGGTCAGAACTGAATTTCAAATTTTACAAGCTTAATGGCCCATTTCGCCAATCGTCTGGAGGTGTCAGGATGATGCAAAACAGCTTTAAGTGGCTGGTCTATCAATACTGCAATTAGATGTGCATGAAAATATGGTCGAAGTCTTCGGACTGTGACAACAAGTGTGAAGACTTCGCCAATCGTCTGGAGGCATCAGGATGATGCAAAACAGCTTTAAGTGGCTGGTCTATCAATACTGCAATTAGATGTGCATGAAAATATGGTCAAAGTCTTCGGACTGTGACAACAAGTGTGAAGATCAGTTTCGCTAACTTTGTATATCAAGTCTCTGTATCATGCAGGACTCGGTTGATGTAGTAGATCGGCCTCTGAATATTATCCTGCTCATGGACCAGCGCAGCATTTATAGCCACTAGAGATACCGCCATGTATAAATAGAGCTCCTTGCCGATGCTTGGCTTGCTAAGGAGCGGTGCTGAACTTAGATACTGTTTTAGTTCTTCAAAGGCATGCTGGCCCTACTCGATCCATTGGAATTCTTCGGCTACTTCCATATCTGAAAAAATGAAAGGTAGCATTCAACTGACTTTGAGACAAATCTATTCAGGGCCACCACTCGATCGGTGAGGCATTGAACTTCCTTTATGTTCTTTGGTGGACTCATTTCTAATATAACCCGAATCTTCTTTGGATTCACTTCTATCCCCCTCCCGAACACCATGAAGTCTAAGAATTTGCTCGATGTCACTCTAAAGGCACACTTTGTAGGATTTAGCTTCATTCTATACTTTTTTAATATTGCAAAGGTCTTTTCAAGGTCCTCAATGTGGGTCTGAGAGGTCTTACTTTTGACAAGCATGTTGTCCCCATAAACTTCTATATTTTGATTAATTTGGTTCTTGAAGATCTTGTATATCAGGCGCTGGTAGGTCGCACTTGCATTTTTCAAATCAAAAGGCATCATCCTGTAATAAAAGAGATCACAATTAGTAATAAAAGTCATTTTCTCCTCATCTTTAAGAGCCATTCGGATTTGATTATATTCATAAAAGGCATCCATGAAAGTGAGCAGCTCATTGATTGAAGTTGCGTCCATCAGCTGGTCAATTGAGGGCAAAGGGTAGCTATCTTTTGGGCATGCTTTATTAAGATCTGTGAAGTCGATGCATACCCTCCACTTGCCATTCATCTTTTTCATGAAAACCACATTCACAATCCAACTGGGTAGTTAGCTTCTCAACAAAACCTGCATCCAGTAGCTTATCCACTTTCTCAACTTATCCACTTCGCTCAGGTATGAAGCTTCTTTTCTTCTACTTAACAAGCTCGTAATTTGAGTTGATGCCTAGCCGATGCATCATCACCTCTAGATTGATGCCAGGCATATCGGTCGGTGTCTAGGTGAATACATCAGCATATGCCTGCAAAAGAAAATGAGTCTTTCTCTTGTTATCTGATCGAGATTCGACCCAATTAGGATGGTATGCTCCTTGCTGCCATCTCCGAGTGGGATCATCTCCAAATTCTCCATAGATTTTCCTCTTTCTTCCGACAACTCATCCCGCATGTCCAACCCATCAATTGGGTAGGCTTCAGATGGCCCAGATCTATGAAGCATGATGTTGTAACACTGTCGTGCTAAGGCCTGATCTCCACATACTTCACCAACTCTGGACTCCATTGGGAACTTCATTTTGAGATGGTAGGTGGACACGACAGCTTGAAGTGTATTGAGTTCCAGACGTCCAAGGATTGCATTGTAAGCTAAAGGTGCTCAGACTACTAGAAAATCTACCTAAATTTTAGATCATCAAGGATATCGCCCAGCTACAACGGGAAGAGTTATTACTCCCTCGATTGGTTCAACATCCCCAGTAAACCCCATGAGAGGGGTATCCATCTATTCTGGTGGTATGCCCATTTGAGAGAAAGCATCGTAAAATAAATATTGACTGAGCTTCTATTATCAATTAAGATGCAATGTATATCATAATTTTCAATATTAAAAGTTACAACCATCACGTCATTATGGGACAATTGGATCCCTTGGGCATCCTCCTTAGTGAAGACAAGGGACTCTTCAGTCTTTGGCTTCTTGGATGGTTTGGTTGCTTCCTCCATCCTTTCACGAGGTCCTTCGATAATTGCATTGATTACTCCTACAGGAGGTCGATCCTCGGAAGGCTCCCTCTGCTGTACCATCTGGACGGCGGTGGTCTAGGTTTGAACATGTTAGAACAATAAATGAAACTATTTTGTGCTGATAGTCGCCATCTGTGGAGGAGATGGTTGGTGGACTTCCGACTGTGGCTGCATCGGAACTTGTTGGTTCGCCGCATTCTCTACTGGCTGGGAGGTGGTAGCGGTGCCAGATCTCCAAGTGGAGGCTCTTCATGGTGCCATAATCTTTGTTTGATGCTCCTTCTCACAATAAGGTCAGGGACCCTTCCTCTTGCGTCAATCTATTACCGCTGAAATCTAGATCGTGGTCGGATAAGACTGGAGCAGTGGCACATCCTCCTAGAAGAAAAATCTACAAGCAAGTTTTGATCAGAATTGGCTTTGGTGGGGACCCTCCGACACTTAAGTCAGATCATAGAAAATAAAGAGAAAGAGTGTAGAAAAGATTATGGTTGCATACCTTGAGAGGTCTCTTGTAGATCTTTTGTAGGTTAAAGTCGTATAATCATCAAAAGAATCATGGGCCCATTTAAGCACAATGTGAAGAGATTTCGATCAAAATTGATGGAGTGGTTACCGCACCTATTTTTTTCGTTTCGAAGTCAACCGAAGTCATGGGTGGTTTGAATTTGAATTAAGGCGTAGGTGGGATCAGTCCTGTTTCTTTAATTGAGAGTTCAATCTAATTTGATGGAAGTAGATGCTGAGAAGAAGTAGTCGAGTTGGATCTCGTCCAACGAGATAAGGATCGGTGTATGCTTACGATCAAAGTCAGAACTTGGCATGTTCAGGTATTCCTCCATCTGCCATTTGTGTTAGATGCCAGTCGCCATGGGGATAGGAGTAACTTGATGCCGAAATCATAAATGGCTGATCCTAAGAATTCTGCTCAGGATGGTGGTCCGAGCCCTAGGATCATTATAGGCCGAAGCTAAGATTAGATCACGTTAACATGCCTAACAACCCATATCTAGCCACTGACTCATGTCTTCGGCCCAAGAAGAAAATATCCCCCCAACAAAATTCTTAAGCTATTTGAGGATACCTCCAAAACCTAATTAAGTCGGAGGCGTCGATTTCTACTACCTTGGGTAAACTAGGATCTGCTAAGTTTAAACAAGGTAGACTTTGGATTTGGCTTTTAATTGTTTTGACTATCTTAGTTTGCTTATCAATCCAAGATAGAGGATTTTTCTTTAGTCTATCATAAAGGGGTTTTGTAATTATTTTGAGGTCTTTATAGTAGTTAGCTTGTAGTTAAGGCTACCTAAGAACCTTCGAAGTTATTTCGTATCTAAAATTTGGTCAGAGAATTTGCTAATAAATTCTAAGGACTTTTGGATTGGCCTAGTAGTTCTCTAAGAAATATCATATCCTAAAAACCTAACTTGAGTTTTGAATAGTTCCATCTTGGGTTTTGACAAACTAAACCATTATTTGTTATTTCCCTAGAAAATATTTCTAAATGCTTGAAGTTGTTGCTCTATTGAATTTGAAAATACTAAAATGTCATCAATATAGGCTATTATAAATTTGCGTATGGATTGAAGATTTCATTTATTATTCTTTAAAATTCTAATGGAGCATTTTTGAGGTCAAAAGTTATTACATTCCATTTATATTGTCCGAATGGGACTGTGAATGCAGTTTTGTACCTATCTTGCTCACCAATTTGGATCTGCCAATATCCAGATTTCAGATCAAATTTTGAAAATACTTTTGCATTTGTTATTCTTGATTATAAATCTTTTTGTTAGGGATTGGATATCTGATCCATTTGAGAGTGGTGTTCAGGGGCTTGTAATTTATTACAAGTCTTAGGACACTTCTCTCAAGCTCAGCTCTTTTTTGGACATAAGAAGCTGCACAGGATCAGGATGATCTTGATGGTCTCATCAATTTTTTGGCTAACAAAGATTGAATTTCTTTTGATAGTATTCTAACATTTTGGAATTCATTTGAATAGACCTTGCCTTAGAATTTCTTTTCATCAAAGATTCCTCGTAAGGTAAATCTACTATATGTTCTTTCTACTCCAAATACATTCTGCAAATCAAAGCAGTTTCTTTAACCAATTTATCTTGTAGTTTTGAATTTTATCTTTATATTCAGATTTTAAAGTTGCTCCTCAATTCTCTTGAAGCTAACTTCTTCCTTTAAATATTCTAATTGCTTTTGTTTCCTTTGAATTTGATTTATTGCATTATCTTTTAATATTTGGAGAGTTTTGTAGAAAGGTAGGTTAATGAATTGAAAACTAGATCTTGTCCTAGAAACTTTTTCTTGATCATATTTGAGAAGGGTGTCCCAAAGATTACTAATTGATTTAAATCTTTGATGAGAATGAAGGGGTTTTGATGCATACATTGTTGTTGCAAACTAGAGCATTTGTTAGTTTGTATTTGATTTTGAGACTTGAATCACTAGCTATGCTTAATTTTCTTTAGTTTTTTAAAAATTTGTGGGAATTAAACCTTCTTGAATACAGTTTGAATCTGCTCCAAAGTATAGTGTCTAGCCTGAAGTCATCTATCAGCAGAGTAATTTCAACATTCTATTTTTGAATCGTTAGTTGAGAAATTGCTTCAATAAAATTTGAAGTTTCTACTTCTTTAGTTTCTTTAATGGATTATTTTCTTTGATGTTTTCAATTTATGTTTTTATTTGACCTATTTCTATTTTGAGATCATTTATTTCTTTTTGGAGATCTTTCAGGGTTATTGTTTTCTTTGTGGAGTCATCAAACCTTTTAAGTATATTACTTAAGGTATAAGTTTGAACTTCCTTCTCTTTATTCTCCTCTGTTAAATAGGTTTTAATTGTAATAAATATTATTTTTGAGTTTTGGATCTTGGACTTTGTCTATAAAGTCTAACAATAAATTTTGTTCTTTTGTGATGACACAGATTTTTCCATCAGATGAATCCATAGTTTGGATTGAATCAGACCCTGATTCATTCACTACAAAAATATTGAATATCAGCGACGGTATTAGTGATGAAAAATTTTTATCGCTAATAATATCTTTTAGTCATCACAAAATCGATCAAAAATATTATCATTGCTAACACTATTAGCGATGGTGGTTTAATTATTAGTAACGACAAAAGTTGTCGCCAAAAGTATTTAAATTTTAAATTTTTTTATAATATTAAATATAAAAAAATTATTAGCGATGGCGAATTGAGGTTATTAGCGACAAAAATCTTGCTGTCTCTAATAATTTTTTTAAAAAAATCTAAATAATAATTTAAAAAATATTTTTTTTGAAAATATTATTAGCAATAGACTTAGTAACAGTGATACTTTTCCATCACTAATAATCTAAAAAATTATTTGGATTCAATTCGAATCTAATTCGAATCTGATTCAAATTTAATTTAAAATCCTGTCACACCTAATTTAATTAGACTTTGAATCTAAATTCTACTTAAATTATAAAATCTAATTAGCTTCAAATTAAGTCAAAATTAACTAAATTAAATTTGATTTAAATCAATTAAAAAAATTAATTTTAATTTATATTCAATTCGAATCCAATTTGAAATCCTGTCAATCTTAATTCAATTAGACTTTGAATTTAAGTTCTACATAGATTGTAAACTCAATTATTTTCAAATTAAGTCAAACCTAATTAAATTAAATTAAATTTAAATTAAATAAAAAAATATTTTAATTTGGATTCACTTCGAATCCAATTCGAATCCGATTCAAATCTAATTCGAAATCCTGTCAAACATAATTAATTAGACTTTGAATCTAAGTCCTAATTAGATTATAAAATTTAATTATCCTTAAATTAAGTCAAACTTAATAATTTATCTGATTTAAATCAATTGAGAGAAAATAATTTTTAATTTAAATTTAATTCGAATCTAATTCGAATCCGATTCGAATCTAATTCAAAATTCTATCAAACCTAATTCAATTAGGCTTTGAATCTAAGTCCTACTTAGATTATAAAATCTAATTATCCTTAAATTAAGTTAAACCTATTTAAATTAAATCTAATTTATATCAATTAGGACTTGATCCATGATTCAATTTGAATCCGATTCGAAATCCTGTCAAACCTAATTCAATTAGGTTTTGAATTTAAATTCTACTTGGATTATAAAATTTAATTAATCTTAAATTTAGTCAAATCTAATTAAATTAAATCTGATTTAAGTTAATTTAGACTTGATCCATGATTCAAATTTGATTCTACTTGGATTATAAAATTTAATTAATCTTAAATTTAGTCAAATCTAATTAAATTAAATCTGATTTAAGTTAATTTAGACTTGATCCATGATTCAATTTGAATCAAATTTGAATCAAATTCAAATCTAATTTGAAATTCTGTCAATCCTAATTCAACTAGACTTTGATCTAAGTCCTACTTGGATTATAAATTTAATTAGCCTTAAATTAAATCAAATCTAATTAAATTAAATCTGATTTAAGTCAATTAAGACTTGATCTATGATTTAATTCGAATCCAATTTAAATCCGATTCGAATCCAATTCAAAATCTTGTCAAACTTAATTCGATTAGACTTTGAATCTAAGTCCTACTTGGATTATAAAACTTAATTAGTCTCAAATTAAGTTAAATTTAATTAAATTAAATCTAATTTAAATCAATTTAAACTTGATCCATGATTCAATTCAAAGCCAATTTGAATCCGATTCGAATCCTATTCAAAATCTTATCAAATCTAATTCAATTAGACTTTGAATTCAAATCTTACTTGGATTATAAAACTTAATTAACCTCAAATTAAGTCAAATCTAATTATGTTAAATCTAATTTAAATCAATTATGACTTGGTCTATGATTCAATTCGAATCCTATTTGAAATCCTGTCAAATCTAATTCAATTAGGCTTTGAATCCAAATCTCACTTGAAATATTAATATCTAATTAGCCTCAAATTAAGTCAAACCTAATTTAATTTAATTTAAATCAATTAAGACTTGATTCATAAATTAATTAAGCTTAAAAATTTAATAAAACCTAATAATGATTTTTAACCACTCAAAAAATGATCAAGGAGAAAAAAAATTAATAGTATTAGCGATGTCTTAGCAATGGAATAATTGCCATCGCTAATAATTTTGAAAATATTATTTAAAATTAAAAAAAATTAATATTTTTAAAAATTTAATAGTATCAGCGATGGTGAATGAATATCAACGATGAAAACTACTGTCGTCAATATTGTGGCACGTAAAATGAAGTTTTACTGATCGTATTAATGATGGCTATTATTGTCAGTAGTAGTCTGGCTAAAAGACACCCCAGCCACTGGAGGAAAAAAAATTCCGTACTCATTCTCCTCCTTCCCACGAATCCCTCTCGTTCTCCTCCTTTTCAATTTTTTCCCACCTCGTCGGTGCCTCCTCCTGACTGACGGTGACCCCCCTCCCTAGTACATCCTTTCCGACATTTTTCGCTCCCCGTGCATCCTCCTTCCTGGCATGCTGACCCCGCTGGTACCTCCTACGCCATGGCCTCGAGCTCGCCGGCCCACTGCCCCTGCCCTACCTTGCCTGTGGCCACCCCGACCCACCGGTGCCTCCTACATTATGGCCCCGAGCCAGCCGCCCTAGCCCCATCTTGCCTACGGCTGTCCCGACCCCACCGGCTAGACCCTGTCGCCCTTGCCCCACCGACCTCCCCGTGGCCTCATCCCCATCGGCCTGACCATGCGGCCCTGCCCGTCGCCCCAACCTATGGCCCGACCTTGTGGGCCCTGCCCCATGACCCCATCCCTGTGCCATCATCCCATCGGCCTGACCATGCGGCCCTGCCCCATCACCCCAACTTGCGGCCCGACCTTGTGGCCCCTGCCCGCGACCCGTCCCTGTGCTAGCGTGCCTATTATTGTGAGTATTAGCAATGGTAGGGCCGCATCAATTAGATGCATGGGGCTTGGGTTATGTTATGGCCTCTTTTTTTCTTTCCATATGATGTCTTAAAACTGATAGGTGCCGATGAATTTTGGTTGTTATATTTTATGGTTGTCTTTTATTTTTTTGATGATGATCCAAACTAAATGGATATTGAAGAGACTGGTATGAAGGAAAACAGATAGTTCAAAGCATGTATTTTTAAAATTTTACTGCAGAATGGTAAAAGATTAAATATTTTAATCTTCTAAATATGCCTTAGATCATATCTAAACTACCATTAAGAATCTATAACATAAAAATTATATATAAAATCTAAAATAAAATAGAAAACTGCATCAATCACATCGATACCCTGAATTTGATCTAACCTTTAGATTATGTTGGTAGAGTTTAGAACTCATCACCTTTTTACGGATTGATAATCTCCGCTATTGGTAAGTGTGGTATGAAGCTCTCGCTGATGTCGAGCAGTCGCACAAATGTCCGACCTCTACAGATGGTCTACACAAAGCCCCTCGGATCGATCAGCCTTCCGCAGGAGTGCTAGCTCGCGCAGTCGGTTTCTGATGGCAGATCTGACTTAATCTCCTTCTTCGATCAACTCAAACTTTTTTGATATCGAAGATAGATTAGAGAAAGATACTGGATGGTGGAGAAAATTTAGATGAAGACTCTCTTCTCTTTGGTTTTCTCTCACCCAAAATCTAGAACAGTTTTAGGTCTCTCACCCAAGAGGAGAACGGTCTCCTCTTTTGTTCATGCCAAAGAGGAAGGAAACCCACCCAATCCTCATATCCCAAAGAAGTATTTTTGACCCTCTTTCTCTCTGGTATCTCGTGGTGAAGAGCTCTCTTCTTTTGGCACACAAAATTATGGTCTTTTATGGTTGTCGTACAAACCAGATAAAATAAGATAAGGGCTGGAGTTTGTTGCAATTTAAATTTTTTGAATTTTAATTCAACTCTAACTTTTTCTCACCCTTATCTAACTTAAAGTGAGACTTATCAGAGAAAATTGGGTATGAAATCAATTAGGAAGACCTCCTTTCTCATACACAATAGACCCCTTCAAAAGCAGCCAATGTGTGGAAAGATATGGATAAGGTTTTAAGTTAAAATTTAAACTAATTTGAATTCAAATCAAAACCAACCAATTCTTATCTTTAATGAGTGACAAAAGAAGGATTCTTTTCTAGTTTTCTCACATACAAATTGATTTTGTGCGGTGAGAAAAGGTGTGAGGCAATTTAGGTGGCGCAAGGGATAGAGTCCTACTCATTTGGGACTCTAGGGTTTAACTAATTAGATTTCTTTCAAACCCAATCCAATTAGGCCCAATAAAATATAGTAAATCTAATCTAATTTGGCTCTTATAACTTTAATTAAATTTGATTAAATCAATAAATTAATTGAGCTATAGATCTGATCAAATCAGGATCATTTCTTCCTTACCGTTTAGGTCATCTCATAACCTAATCAGACTTGACATGATTGAATCAAATTCAATCAGACTTGATCAAGACTTTAATACTCAATCAAATTAAGCTAATTAGTAATCTAATCACTAATTAATCCTCCATTAATG